>PVLD010014153.1:0-53393 GCA_004027595.1 Dinomys branickii
GTTACTGGGCTTCAGCTCCCACCCTGAACGCCCTCTGTGAGCACCTTGAGCCTCGGCGGCCTGCGCAATCACCACCTGTTCCTGACAGCAATGGGACGAGTCCACAGGCTTCAGGACTCACCCCAAACTACTAATACGAGCAACAAGAGTGTCTCCATACTGCTTGCATATATGAACCTTGTATGAACCCATGGTGACCAGGTAGGCAGCAGAGAGAGAACCTCCTGGAGGAATGCCACTCAGACATAGCAATATAGCAACATGTGAAGGACAGAAAGGAAAGAGGTGGATATCCTGAACTCGAGAAGGATCTGAAATGGGAACTGAAACCCTCGGAAAGACTAAGCAAAACCTCCTGTGGAGGAAGGGATCGGAGATCTGCCATGGCACAGTCGGAGGGAGATGAGACGGAGAGGGAGGAGGTCGCCGCTCCAAGCACACCCTTGGCCCACACTCTCATTTCAGCATTCGCAGCTTCAGCTTCGGAGACCCATTGCCCAGCTGCAAGGGGTGGGGAAAGGTAATGCTGGAGATCAGGAGGAGGTGGGAGGAGAAGAAAGGGCCTCTGGCATCAAGGCAACGGGACAGAGCCAAAAGGGTCACAGAGGGTGCCCCGATGGGGGCGCATGCCCCGCAGCTGCTCCCTGAGGGCCCTGCGGCTGCTCTGCAGTGGGCCCCGCGGCTGCGCCACTGCAGTGGACCCTGTGGCTGCTCCGCCGCTGCTCCACAGTGGGCCCGGTGGCTGCTTCACTGAGGGCCCCGCTCAGGGCACCTCATGGACTGAACCCACCCCCACTCATAGCACGATGACAGGGTGGAGCCAGGTGGTCCGCTGCGAGCATATGTGCTTTCCCACCTCCGACCATGGCAGTTTGTATACACCCCTGTATGTTATAGTATAGTCTGAGGCAGATATATCTCTTCCCAAGGCGAGAGTCCAAGGATATAGATAAACCCAGGAGTACAGTTATTATCACAGGGAAGATGACTGATTGAGTGGTAGGGCAGCGGAGATGAGGGAGGAGAAAAATTGAATGATCAAATGGGCCATCACCTGTGTAACTGAGCAACAAAGGTGAAGGTAACATTATGTAGGACAGCATCCAGAGCTAATTCCCTTCTATGTTCTCTATAATTCTGTATTTCCTTAATTGTTTTTGTATTAACAGAAGTGAAGATAACTTTATATTATAAAGCATCCAGTGCAAATTCCCTACTATCTTCTCTATAATTTGGTATTTCCTTTAATGTTTTTGTGTTAACTAAAGTGAAGATAACTATGTAATACAACATCCAGTGCTAATTCCCTACTGTATTCTGTATAACTTTGTATCTTCTGTATTGTTTATGGCTTTTCTGGTTCATATGTCTCCATTCTTTTGTCTTTAAAATAAAATTTAAAAAAAATAAAAATAAAAATTTTTTTTGAGATAATGTCTCATTAAATCACTAGATTGCCTGGACTGGGCACAAACTTGCAACCCTTCTGCTTCAGCCTCTTAAGTGCTAGAATCTAGCCCAGCAGCTGTTGCAATGTTTTTGTGTATTTCTTTTTCTGAACGCTGTTTATCATCAACTTAGCTAAGGAGGCAGTCACCAGACAACATAGAAGTCAGATCTTTTCACACTTGCCTCTCCTGGGGGTCTCGCGGCTGCCAGAGAGGAGTTTGGGTCCTGAGGCTCTTGAGGGAAGATACGCAGCAGCGCCTGGCAACACATCTATCCCCGGGCTCCTCGGAGGTTTGCTCTCCGGACAGTCACAGGAAGCCTGTTTCCCCGGGTGGCGGTACTGGTCCCCATCAACCCTCAGCATTTTACCTGTGGGGGACTGCAGAGGCCTGGAGGGTCTGGCTGCATTGGTACAGTAGTGGGAGGCAGCAAGGTGCTGTTGGGCTCTGCCTGTGGCCTGCAGGCCAGCAACTGTGCATTCCCCAGCCGTGCCCACAATCCAGAAACGGACCTCAGCATGTGGCACACTGCGACTTGCCAAGGTCAGAAATATCTTTGGCCAGAGGATCTGGTAACTTTTCACACGATCTCCTTCTCTCTCATTTCTCTAGAAAGGAAAAACTGACTTTCCAGAGAAGTGTCAGAGGTAGGTAGCAACATCAGTAAGATGAAGAAGAATCTGAATTCCCAAACTTCGGGCACCTGAAACATTGTTTCAAATGCACACAGCTTTGTATCAGTGAGGAGCAGCTTGAAGAGATGCTCATGCCCCTATACCTTGCCCACTTTTTTCAAGTTTTGGGACATGGTTTCACACACCAAGTTGTCCCCCAGGCTGGCTTTGAACTTGCAACCCCTGTTTCAGCCTCTTGAGCAGGTGAGATTACCAACATGTCATGCTACACCTTGCTATGTCAAGGAATTTTATGACAAACTTGTCAGGGTGAGTTTTCGAGTGGACGGGGGAACTGCATTTTGGAGTGGGTGGGCAGGGAAGTTCAGTAACTCCTCCGGGTCTTTACAGTGCTATACAAAGCCCTCCTACTACACAGTCTTTCCCACTTGAAATCCAAAGTACAGGTTAGGATTGAGCTGCAAGGGGCAGCCAGTGAGAGTCAACAGCTGGGTCCAGCCAGATAAAAGTGACCAAAACTGAAGGAGAAAGGAAGGAACAGAGCTAGGGGTCCCTCTGGTGGAAACATCTAGAAATTCACTAAGGATGCTGCCCAGGCCTCTAGAATGACAGCTCTCAGCTGTTCTCTGTTCACGTCTAATCACGGACCCTCAGTGACACAAACAAGTCCCAGGGAGCTGGATCTTCCACCACCACCAACAGCCAGTGACAGAAACTTGGTCTTAAGTCCCTTCAGCTCCCTGTAGGATCCAAGCTACTTAATTTTCCTAGAGATTTAACAGTAATTAGGAAAATACTCCACAAATTTGAGAGGGTTTTTAATTTTATATATTTTTTATTTTAGTGGTGCTGGGGACTGAATGAACCCTGGACTTTGCACATGCAAGGCGAGCCACACTCTCAGTTCTGATAGAGGTATTTTCATATGGCGAGA
The DNA here is from genome assembly GCA_004027595.1 of Dinomys branickii. Lineage (NCBI taxonomy): Eukaryota > Metazoa > Chordata > Mammalia > Rodentia > Dinomyidae > Dinomys > Dinomys branickii. The sequence goes on from PVLD010014153.1 coordinate 3,018, forward strand.
AAACCAAATAGCTACCTAGTTTATCCAAACTTGAGATGTTTACACTTTACCTCTCTGCTGCTATTAGGAGCTTTGGTGTACATCACTGGTGGTGAACCTATAGCACGCATGCTGCAGCCAGCTGTTATCACTGAAAGCTCTGAGAAGTTCGCCATCACTGGGTCATTTTGCTTTATCTCATCCCCTTGGGGGGGTTTCTACAGAGCTCCACAGTGCCTTGGAACCACTGTCCAATAAAACCCCACTTATTCTTAGGGCTTCTACTCCACAATCTCCCACCTCCTGGCACCAGTTTCAAGGCAATAATTCCTTTGGCTGCAGGACCAACAGTGAACACAGGTGGGTGAGACCCACAGCTGCTGACAGGCTTTTGGAATTCAAAGACCACTTATCAGCCTGGTGGTGAGGGCACCGTCCTCTCCTCAGTCCCAACAGACTTGTGCCGGTTCCTCTGGGAACCGAGGTTTTTTGCCTTTCGGTGCTGAGGATGGAACCCAGGACCTCGCCTGTGGGAGGCCAGCGCTCACCACAGAGCTGCATCCTGGCCCTACCTGGCCTCTGAGACCTCCAGCAGCTGTATGCATGGCCTGCCCTTCCCTGGGCTGAGCTGCTTAGGCTCCAACCATAAACCTTGCAAAGAGCAGCAGCAAACCTGAGAGCAATCTCCACTCTGCAGAGGGCCTTTTGCTCTGCTTCAAACGCACAACAAGCCCCCGGGCAGCAGGGTACTTTCTGTCCCTGCTGCGCTGCTCCCTCCCTGTGGTGTCCTCTCTTCTTCCGAAGAAACCTCGGCACTCAGCACAGCTCCTGCCCCACGGCAGGTCACTGCCATCCTCCCTCCTCCCTCCCCACGAACCCACAGGGTGTACGCTGAACTAATGGGGGCTGCAGGTGCAGACCTCTCCATGAGTAAGGCTGCTAGCGATAGAGAGGAAACTCCCCACCTGCACGGGATCTGGGACAAGTTCGTGTTTTCTAAAATTGGAGAATGAATTTTAGTAATAATGGAGGTTAAGAGCAGAATATATTTATCGAGGGAAAGAAAGCTTCTCGCTGAGAGAGGGACGGAAGGGGGCCCGGTGGGTTGTCAAGGACCCTGCCTTTCCTAGGGACTTTATAGAGCAAGGCCATGAGCTGAGGTGGGTCCAAAGTGGGAAACATGGAAAATCACACGGTGGGCAAAGGTGGGACAAAAAAACAAAGATTACAAGTCAGCCAGTGAAGATTACAAGTATAATTGTTCAGGAAAAACTGACTAAATTTGGATCAAATGGGGTCGCCAGTCAGGTAGCTGAATACAGAACAGGAGCCCTTCCTGTAGGGCGTTCAGTTAGTGACCCTTCCTGGCTTTTCCAAGGTGACTGACACCTATTGAGACTATCTGTCCCTGATGCCCACCCTGAGGAAGGTCTGTGGGTGCACTTGTTTAACCTGTTCTCTTGAGGCCTGGCCCAGGGCAGGTCTCTCACCTTCCGCACTGGCTTGAGGGCCCGGCCCTGTCTGGCTGCCTGTGATATTTCTATCTAACTTAGCTGCCTACGACCCTAGGAGACACAGTTCACCAGTGCCTTTCCAGTAATCACCACACAATCAAACACAAGAAATGTCACAATATAAGTATAATTTTTCAGAGAGTGGAAGTTTACATGCACACAATGTTTGTCCACAGACTTCACTTGGCGACCTCAGTGCTACTTCATTTTATTATAACTCGACACAAAATGCCCAGAGATGTACAATAGAAATTTTAAGCACTTTTACAAAAGTGAAAATATAAAGAAATGAAGACTATGGATTTATGTTTTTCTGAACAATTTTACCTTAAATCCATCTGGTGTTGAACAGCTTATCAAAATATTTATTTGATCCAACCATCAAATAGAATTAGAATTATAGTGGGAAAAACTGGAGAAATCCTAATTATCCATATCCAGTGGCAAATAGCTATTAAGAGTTAAAATCAGTTTGGCTTTCAACTAAGTACTGTCATTAAGATTTTATGTGTTCATTAAAACTTTTATTTTGGGGTAACAAAACAGATCCACTTCAGGAAAGAGCATAAACATTTATTTAAATTTTCAAGCTCAATTTTTAAAGCTGAATGTACTTTTATAGTATTTCTGCTAATCTGAAGCTACTTTTGGTTCCCTGCTAACTTGTAAAATATCTTAATGACAATCAGTGTGATTTAAGGTCATTTTTTTGGTCTATAGAATCCTCATATTTTTGTATCTTTATACCAAAGCAGTAAGGCAAGAAAGCAGTTCCTTTTCCAAATCAGACAAAGACAGTACCTACCCACTTTAAATTCAGGGGCTAGAACCACACTGCAAATGATCCCAGTAGGAAATTAAGGCTCCTGTGATTTTTCTTTAATTTAAACTATAAAGTAAGACTAGAAGTGTTATTGCCTGCCTATGTTGGACTTACAAACATCTGGGCTTAAATCACGGGACACAGGTACAGTACCGCCATTTCTGTCCGTACTTATAACACACAGCTTTCACAATGACCTTTGCTGAGTTCTAAGACAAAGAAAACAGTACATCAAACTGAGAGCACAGGACTACCATAAGGATACCTGCTCAACGTGACCAGCAGGTGTTGTGGCCCCTACAGCCTCCTGGAACGCAGAAATGCTGGCCATGCAGTCAGGATGGCACGAGGTGGTGCTTTCTACACTCCAAAGGACCTGCCAGACACCAACTGGGGAGTACAGCATCCTCCTTTGAGGCTAGCCCTTCAAGATATATGAAAGAGAACACTCGCACCCCCAGCCTGCACACGATTTCTTCCAATCAGTCCAGCACGAAAGGGAACAGCTTTTGCAGTACGAAGCCACCAAGATGAGCACCGTGGTTTAGCCTGCACGGGGTACAGAGAAGCTCTCAGGGCTTTGGGTAGAGACCGCGTGACAACCCTGAATGGGTGCTACTGAAGTGTTCTTTCTGATCACTGACGTAGTCGTGCGGAGAACGATCTGGTTCCCAGTGTATATAGCCAAGTATACACTGATCCAGCTGCAAAGCGAAGTGTGCAAGCTGACAGCGGGAGACACACGGCAAACGCAACTCTCCCTGCTGAACTTACACACGCGGTCACTGGTTGATGAAGTCAAAGATCGGGGTGAAGGACACCGGGTCAGTGCTGCAAGGCCGGAGGGTCAGGTGGAAGTGCCTGGAGATGTTACTTCTCAGATCATGGGCAGGTTTGCCCTAGCAGGGTGCTGGGTCAGGTTACTTGTCCCCTCCTTGCTACATATCCCAAAGACAGTTCCCCCTCCCCAACCATTTTGATTTGCGCAGAACATACACTTTTCATTTCTATAAAATAATACAGAGGGAAGAACTTTCTCCAAGTTTTTAAAGGGTATAATAGGTTTCAATGGGTAAAACGAGTTTAGTTAAGAGATAACTGGGCAAGAAAGGACAATTCTCAGAGGCTGGGGATGTAGTTTGCTGGCGAAACACAATTTTCCAATTTAGTTTCCACAAGCTGAGAAGGTAAAATAACAACGTATAAAATAAAGGATTGAAGGACAACTGTTCGAATTGCTTTTCCCCTTTCTTTAACATTACGTAACAGATTTCTTAAGAGAAGTAAGAAATCTGAGCCATAGCTGGCTTTCTGGAACATCGCAAGACTGGGTTTTCAGAGGAGAACACACAGTCCCATTGGCAGAGTGCAGGGCAGGGCTGGCTTCACGGTCTCCAGCCCAGGAGCCTCAGTGCCTGGGAGAAGCTTACTGCGTGATACACCACACAGTCTTTGGAAACACTTAGCAGGCACATTTGCAGTTGACTCTGCCGAGATTGGGATGAAAGCAGGAACAAGCTCCCTCCGCAGCCCACAGAAACATTTTAGGGAAAGTCTGTTTGCATTTAACCTAAAAATTCAGCTGAACACTGAAGACCACTGTTCAGAAAACTCAAGTCCAAAGTCACTCTTCTCACGGACCCACTGGCACTGCTGCACCTGGCCGGTGACTCCCGCGCGCTGCGCCGGTCCTCCGCATCTAGATGAGGGCCTGCAGCTCTCTGTCTGTGAGCGCGTTCACCACCATGATCTTCTCCAGGTGCTCCATGTACCGCCCGTGGTCCTGCAAGAAGTGCGGGACCCGCATGTTCTCAGTGACTGCCAGGCCTTTCAGGCGGTCCACATCTTCATAGGAGACCTGGAAAAGGGGACAATTTAAAACTACCTACAATTTACATTTAGGATGGACTTCTCCTCCGGGCCTTTTTTTTTTTTTTTTTTTTTTGTGGTACTAGGGATTGAACTCAGGACCCTGCGCTTGCTAGGCAAGCGCTTATTCCACTGAGCTATATCCCCAGCCCTCCCCTGGGCCTTGAAACGGGTATCACATGGATCATTTTCAAGTTACTGTTTTTCTGAGACAGTGTCTCACTATACAGCTCAGTCTGGCCTTGAACTTACTACATGGGCTAGGTTGGCCTCAAACTTACGGCCATCCTCCTCTGCCTCTGCCTCTAGTGTCCTGGACTATAGGTGTGCGCCATTAAGGCGGGCCTCGGATTACCTTAACAGCTGCAAAATACCAAAAAGCTGTGCCTTACCTTTTTCTTTATTATGTTAAATAAAAACAGATTTGCCTCCTTGTGCCATGACCATATTAAAAGACTATTACAAGTCACTATTTGATTTAACACTCTCTCTTGGGCCTAAATCAGTCTGTTTAAAAAGCAGGCAACTAACTTTGTATGTGTGTGAGACTTCAAATAAAACTCCCACTAAATCAAATAAAGATAACAAGATAGAATAATTATTAAATTCACACCATTATGTACTGGATTCTTATTTTTATTTATTTAACTTGAGAAACAATTTTCACATGTATTTCTGTTAGGTTTAGCAGTAAAGCTTTTCAGTTCTATAAACTATCTTTTTTGTCTTTAAATTCCAAAACATGGTTTATTTTTTTAGTAAGTGGCAAAAGATTTATAAGATGTGAAGAAAGCCAGAGTGTAACATGGCTGATCAACAGTCTGATCAACTGTGGGGCTGATCAACATTCTTCCAGGTGTAGCTGGAAGCTTTCTGAAAAGAAATAACAGCCATATGAACCTATTTTCCTGAAAATAAGTTCCAGTTAAGCTCACCATCCAGACACATTTAGTACATCTGCTGCAACACACACCAGATGTACCGAATTATGAAAGAATAATAGTAATAGATAATTAAATATAAATAATACTGACATTGATACTTAAATAATATAAATTATAGTTAAGCATTTGTAAACTCCCCAGAAGATGCCTCTGTACAACAGGTAAATGCCTATGCAAACAGACGGATTTGAGATTTACTGCTGACTGACTGGAGTACAGACATAATGCACTGATAACACGCACACTTGAGATGGACGTGGTATGTCTCACGTGAGTCTTCGTAATTCAATATGGCATGGTGTTATAAGGGACACACTTAATGTACTCCTGTGGAATACAGAAACATTTTCTGAGTTTTGGTGCCTGCTATTTGTCACTGCTTTCGTACGGGTCATCAATCTTAACTGTAATCGCTTTTTGGGGCCACTCCTGTCTGGTAAGCCTACAATTAACATGTAATTTCCTGGAAACTTTGTGAAGCCCAGCCTGCAGGAGGGCATGCCTCGGGTGAAGAATCCATGGGATAAATCCATTGACTCTTTATCCAATGCACTACGAGCAGGCCACATGGACGAGACGCACTCATGGAGGCAGATCTCTATTGCTGGACATGATACTGGGGCCAATGGTTCTGTAGGAAATGGGGTCACAAGAAATTCGGGCTGCAATTCGGGTTTGAGTTGTGACGACGTTCCAGAAGATGATGACATGACTGTATTTGAATAAATGTAGATTTCTGTATATGAATAAATCAATAAATACAGATTGTTGATGAAAAAGATACCCTCTGAAAATAAGCTCTCCTGTGTCTTTTGGAGCAAAAATTACTGTACGAGCCAGTGTTGTTTCTAGGGAAATGTGGCACATCCATATCTTACTTACTTTGCAGTGTTTTTATTATCCTTAAAGTTGTGTAGTCACCGTTTACATTCATACCTGTAATGAATACAGGTTTGCAGACACTGGCATGGGCTCAAGAGAGCCTAACCCACCCTGAGTTTATGAGGAGGGATGGGAACAGCCTGCCTGGGCCTGCTGTGCTTTGCAGACCGTAGCATTTTTACAAGGGAAGGTATGTGGCAGCCCTGTGCTGAGTGAGTTTATCAGTGCCATTTGGCAATAGCGCATGCTCACTTCCTGTGTCTGCTGCATTTTAGCCATTTCTCCCCACACCGCCAACCTTTCCATCATTAGTGCAGCGTTCTGGTGATCTGAGTGTGCAGGGTTCTGGTGATCTGAGCGTGCAGGGTTCTGGTGATCTGAGCGTGCAGGGTTCTGGTGATCAGAATGGCTGCTCTACTGCTGTCAGGCGACAAGCTGCACTCCTGCCCTCCTAAGCGTGCACTGCAACGGCGCCTCCTCAGCAGGGGTGCATGGCACTCAGGTCCTTCCCAAACACTGTCACCTGCCGAAGGTCACCAAGGCTTCATGGAGGAAATGGCTAATCTTAGATGTGGACAAGAAATGTGACCACGAACCCAGAACATTTCACTTTGCCAGAAAACAGAGACATTTTTATAAAACAGGTGCAGCCACGAAAGAGTTGAATGAGAAAGAGTGAACCCATAATAGTACTGTGGAAGAGAGGGCAGTGAGAGAAGAAACACAAGATCTCTGCTTTGTTACCAGCCGTGCAGTAATTGACTGGGGGGCATGGATCACTCCTGGGTGTTCAGATGGTTTCTTCACAGACTGCAGGGAACTCGCACGTGCAGGCCTCACTCACAGCCGACTCACCAATACCAGGGGAGGGGAGGCCTGGAGACCTGCGGTCACTAATTCACCCAAGGAGCCAACAGAGCTGCACCAATACTGATGCTGGTGCAAAACGCCAGGAAATACACAACATCACCCGGCAAAAAGGTTTAACCTGAATCACATCCTAAGAAAACAATATGATAATCCAGACTAGTGGAATTTTGAAGGAAACTGTCCTGAATTCTAAAAAATGTCATGAAAAATAAAAAGAATGGACAGGGACTGCTGTAGATTAAGAGAGCAAAGATTATAACCAAAGGCAATGCCAACATTTTGATTGGATCCAGAATCACAAAAAGTGCTACCAAGGCCAGCCTAAACTACACAGCAAGACGCTGCCTCAAAAAAAAAGTTAGACTGAACCAATGACAAATTTCTTTTAAAAACTGTATGGTCATGTCTGAGGATATCCTTGTTCCTGGAGATACTAAGGGGGAAGTGTTAAAATGCTTTTAGAAAGAAATGCTACTTAGAAAAAGCAGGCATAAAAATAAACCTATGCATAGTCCCAAAATTTCTACTCCTTTCTGTTATTCACTGCAAAGAAACCTTTGACAGAACCATGTCTTTCCCTTCGGTTACCACGTAAAGGAATCTTATCCCAACGATAAAAGAGTGCGAACTTGCGCCTCAGCACAGTCGAGCTGAACTGGGGAGCGGAGACGCTTCCTCACCTTCCCCAGCGCCGTCAGGAGAGGAAAGTCTATGGACTCTCGGTATCGAAGGATTTGAAGGATGCCATCCAGGTAGACTTGGTCTTTACTGAAACACCCTGGAAGAAGCGCAAGTGTTTACTTTCTGATGTTTAAAAAATTACTAAGAAACTGGGTACTAGTCCACTTCCCTCTACTGCAGGAACAGACCTAGACCCGCAGTATAAAAATTCTAACATGGGGCTGGGGTGCCGCTCAGTGGTGAGCCACCTGCCTAGCACGCACAGGGCCCTGGGTTCCATTCTCAAGACTGCAAGGGAAAGAAATCCAGTTTGCCGGTGTTCATTTATAATAACAAAAACGTGAAGTCTGGGGAAAGCCAGAACAGTATACCGGTGGGGTTTCCCTTCCCCACACTCCTTCTTAACATTTCTCCCCAATTATAAAGAAAGGCAGACAGCTTAAAATGTGTGGCTCTCATGATTCTACCACCCCTGCTCATCAATCTGACGGGACTCCCAGGGTTCACAAAGGCACTGGGCGTGGCTGGGTGGGGTAGTTTTGGAGCAGTTAAGGTCTCAACGAAAGCTGTGTGCAGACAGATTTTAGAAAGTTTTCTGTTACGTTTGTGTCTGCATGTCCTCCTGAATCCTCACACAGTCCTGGGGCGGGCTGTTAGAGTTTTGATTGGGTGGATGTGAGTGCTGCACGTGCCCTGGGGCAGGTAGTTCACATAGTTAAGGCGAAGAGCCTTGCTCTCCCACTGCTCCTCCACTATGTTCTTGTGGCTTTACTGTGTCCCCCGAGGTGAACTGCAGCCCTCTGCCCTGTGCCGCTCTGCCTTGAAACCAGCCAAATATAGACTAAACCCTCCATAATCTGTAAGCTAAATAAACTTTCATTCCTTAATTCTGGGCATCAGATATTTTGTCTCCACAAGAACAACAACAAAATAACAAAGACATCCCCAGTACCGCAAAAAAAAAAAAAAAAACCAAGACATTTTCCTTTCCTGGTCTTTTAGGTTTTTGTTGTTGTTAAATAACAGACCTCTGCCCTCAAAAAAGAGGCCATGGTTTAGCAGCAATCTAGGTTATTTTGATAATGTTTTTCTCTATGAAAGTAAGATTCAGAACTGGATTTTAAAGCACATGTAGGGTTAGGAACAGAAGAAATAGGAATCCATGAAAAGCAGGAATAGCCCAAGAGATCTGAGTCTATTTTAAAAAAAGATGATGAAAATCTTTTTCTCATTCTGTCATAAATTCATTTTTAAAAATTTTTTACTCTGCACTTTAACTAAATGGACTAAAGTTGTACCACACAGTCACACATGGAGACAGTTATCATTAGTTTTGTTAGGTAAGCTACTAACATGGGGATTGTGAAAACTGAGGTCCAATCAGCAAGAGGTACACACTGTGGTATCCATGGTCAGGATGGCAAAATTGTTCTTACAACGCTACAGGGAAACCGGAACATGAAGAATAGATGAAGCAGTCAGTAACACTGAGGATTACTAAGGTCAGGTAATGTATTAATGAGGGCTCAGCACATTAATTATTTTTGTTTTTAACATAACATTTGAAATTTTCCAAAATGTGGCAACCCATTACCCATTCTGGGCCCTCCTGTCTCTCAGGAGCTACTACTACTCCCCATTTCCCCATTTCCCCATTTCTATTCTTCAATAAATTTTCCAACTCTCAAAGAAAAAGGAATTTTCTATAAAAAAATGTGTGTGAAGCAAAAGACTAGTCTAAAAGTCACATGCTTTCATGGGTATAAAGGGCAACAGGCAAGCCCTGGGCACTAAAACAGACTAGAGCTAGGTATGCTGGCGCATGCCTGTAATCCCAACATTCCAGGAAGCTGAAGCAGGAGAGTTGCAAGTTCCAGCCCAGTCTGAGCAACTTAGTGCCTTAGTGAGAAGCTGTTTCAAAAAGAGCTAGGGATATAGCTCAGTGTGAAGGCCCTGGATTCAGTCCCCAGTAACGCAAAACACAAAAAACAAAACAAAGAGTTCTAAAAAGGAGATAGAAAATTGCAGCTGCTTTATCAGGAACCCACCCTGGAGGCAGCTGTGCTGAAACCAGGGGACAGATTCCTGATTCCTGTCTTGCCTGATCCCCACTTGCAGACAGCCACAAGTTCACACAGCTGCACCCCGGTACAATGTGTTAAAATGGGCTGCACTGGTGAAAAAACCATCATGGCCTGAGTATTTCCGAGCTCTAAATAAGTACTTTGAAAATACTTCCAGGTGGCATTTTTTGACATAGTGAACTCATCTCAAAGTCAAAATGATTTTTAAATAAACAACTCTTAATTTTTACCCTTTTATTTTCAAAACGTTCCATACTGGAATTATGATTTCTATCTAGATGTCCCCAGTGGGCTGGCCCACTGATGAGGCATACCTCAGTGTGATGCCAGGTGACGCTTGGCAGGAGGCAGTGGGTCCCTGGGGCTGTTGTGGCTTCTATCCAGATACCCTCCCAAAGCCTCGTGTGCTCACAGGTGGAGCCACTGGGAGGTGACTGGAACCCGAGTGTGTTCCACTGAAGGGCTTACAGCTGGGTGTAACACTGGGCGGGGAAGCCTGGGGGAAGGCGTAGGTAACTATGGGTGTGGCCGGGAGGAGTTACGTATACCCTTCCTTCCCCCCCCCCAGCTCTGCTCGCTTCCTGCCTGTCACACCATGGACTGCTCCTCTGCTACCATGCCGCCCTGCCTTGGAACCAGCCAGCTGTGGATTGAAACCTCCGCAGACTGCGAACCAAAATAACCCTCTCCTCCTTCAGCTTGTGGGTGTCAGGTATGGTGTCCCAGCAATGAGAAAGTACGACCCCGCCTGGACGGGCCTGTCTTCCTGCCTTGATCGTTCTCTGCTTCCTGCCTGTCAAGAGCAAGCCTCCCCTGCCAGGCCCCTCTGCCATGCCACCCTGCTCTGGAGCCAGCTGACTCTGGGCGGAAGCTGTGAGCCATAACAACCCCTCTCCTCCTCACAGCTGTGGGTGTCAGGTACCGCGTCTCAGAGATGAGAGAAGTAACTAAGACAACTGCTACAGACTTCTCTTATATATCTTGTTAAAAATGAAACAAAAACCTTTGTGAGGTATCTGACATCTTTAGGCTACTGATAAAAATTCTTAAACTTTCTATTACAAGTGAATCTATAGAGACTAAAAGTGAAAACCGAAGTGGGTGCTGAGAGGTGGAGAGGGGAAGAAATGAAGGATGACTGCTAGTGGGGTGATAACAGTAGTCTGAAACTGGTGGCAGTGTTTGCACAACTCTGTCATATCTTAAAAAGCACCACACTTTATACTTTAAATGGGTGAACTGCATGGCATGTGAATTACATGTCAATAAAGCTGTTCTTTAAAAGCTGGAGACAAAGTAAAAATGGTAAAAATTAACAACTGGTGAATCTTGACAAAGGAAGAGTATATGAATGTTATTAGCCTGTAAATTTTCAAAGTGAGCTACACAAAAATAATGCTGAGAAAGAGTGGTTTGGAACACAAAGGTTTCGTCATAGATGACTGAATCCTCAGACTTTAGAGTTAGACTCTGACCTGAATCCCACGCTACCTAGCCAGTGACTCAGGAGCCATGGTCTCACCTGGCTGGGAAGTGTCGGTCCAGCCCCTCTTGGCTCGCACACAGTAATCCCATCGGGTATTGGGGTCCTTGACGAATTTGCCAATGTCTTTGAAGAGTTCACAGAATGACATGTGGCTGGCCTGGTACACGGTATAGTAGAGGAGGGCGGCCCTCCATAGAAAGGGATCCTTCCTGAACAGGACGCTGTGGATGCTCGCCAGGCCCTCCTCTGTGGGGTTGTTGGGCTTCAGCTCGTGTTTTCTCCGGCCAGTCCAACTGTTCCACGGCTGCTGCAGGTTGTTGATACCTCGGAAGTAATGTGTGCCTGCAGAGAAGAGGAGGAATGTGGGTGAGGAGCACTGCTCCACCCCCAGGCAGAAGGGTTTGGTCCCCAGCTCAGCACCCCTGGGAGGTGGAGGAAACTAAGGTGAGGCCTAGAGGAGGTTATTGGGATGTTCCCTACAAGGGGCTAACAGGATCCCAGCCCCTTCCTCTTCTGCTCCCTTTGGCATTTCGGCCTAGTTCACTCCTGCTATAAAGTGGGTGAACTGATTCTGGACAGAACCCTCCCAAACTGTGAGCCAAAATAAACCTTTTCTCATTTTAAGCTGATTATCCTAGTTTTTTGTTATAGGAATAGAAAACTGATACAGAAAAGATTCCATCAGCAATTCTAAACTGATGTTGGCCTACAAATCAAAACAAGGTAGAAAATGACTTGCCCTAAAGCTTCTGGGGCTGAGGAGTACAGTTCTTTCAGAAAGCCCACATGGCCTTTATAACCGTATTGTTTAAGAGGAGAATCAGCCTTGATGTTTGAAAAGAATCTTAGAGACACTTATTTCAACCCCCTCAGCTTAAGGCGGGGGAGCTGAAATCCAGAGGAGTCAAATTACTTCCAAGATCAATACAGCTACAGCTGGATGGTGTCCTAAAAAACTGAATCCGAGATGATGTAAGTACATTTTCTTTTCTTTCTTTTTCTTTTTCTTTCTTTCCTTCCTCCTTTCCTTCCTTCTTCTCTTTTTCTTTCTATCTTTCAGCTGTTTGAGACAGGGCTTCACTATGTAGTTCAGGCTGGCCTTGAACTCAGAGCAATCCTTCTGTCTCAGCTTCCCCAGTGCCGGGATTACAGGGGTGCACAACTACACCTGGTCAAGTACATTCATTATCTTTAGCCCTACTACTGCTTACCAACTGCATGCTTCCTGCTAAGAGCACCACCCTGGGCTAACTCTTGCCATTCCAAGTGGCCAGGGGCTCAAGCTGCCCACCTATCTCATGCCGCAGCATCCCCTCCAGCCAGTGCTCACGTGCAGTGGCCACGTTGATAGTCAGAGTGGGACACCCGTTGACCACTGTCATCGAGGCTCGGGACAGCAGGTCTTCGGTGAGATGCACCACAATCTAAGGGGCAAGAGGAGAGTACATGTGTAGAAAACAGAGGAAAGGTGGGGAAATGCTGTCACAGAAAGCCATGCACCCAGGGGTGAACACTGCCTTTTATCTATGGCTACCTGGATGCTGCCAGAGAGCAGGGCAGTAGGAATGAGCAGCCGGCCACTTCTGTCTGTCTCTGGACTCAAGAACCTTTGCTGACGAAAAGGAAGACAGCTGTGCAGAGGAACTTGGAAAACCTAAAACTGAACTGGCAGGGTCTCTCAAGTAGTCCCTGGCTACAGTGGGCAAAAGAAGGCACAAGGGCAGAGTCCTGCTGGTGGCCGATAGCAAGTCCCTGAGACTGACCACTAACATGAGACCGCTAACAGAGCAGCCACCAGGCAACGCTCCTCATCAGCAAGGTTCAGACGGGACTTCACGTGACCCCATGGCCATACACGGATGGCCGGCAGAAGAGCAGAAAGGCAGGGAGCTTCGGCGCACGGGGCCATGCGCACCTCTCCCAGGCAGCCCTCCTTCGTCATGTACTTGCGCACGTGGCTCCAGATGCGTGGCCTCGACAGCAGGCTGCCGCCCGTGGCCTGCTCGAACTTCTCGTAGCTGCCGTACTTCTGTAGAGTCAGTTCCATGATATGGACGGACTGTAAAAGCAGGAGAGAGGGTGACGGCAGAGGGCTTTGCAGGACTCTCAGACAGCAGCAAGCCAGCTCTGGCTCGTCTGTTTTACCGATTACCACAGTACGCACCAGTGAGGAAACGCTGCAATTAGCAGCACCTGGAGTTTTAAAAACACTTTAAAAATGTAAAAACGTATGAAGGAATCAAGTCGTCGTCTGTGCCCAGCTCTAAAGTCACTGTTTTCCTAGCTAATCTTTGGCAGACAACACAGTCTCAGGATTCATGACGACACTTTCATCTTTCTTTCAGACCAGAGAACTGCCTACTTCTCATCCTTTATACATTCTCGCAGGGAAGGAATACAAAAGGTGAAACTGTGTCCTCCACACACGCACAGGCGTTACAGAAGACCAAGGGCCTCGGTAACAAACGACGAACCTTCATGAACTATGGCAAAGCCCCAAGAAAGAAAAATAAAAGGAGAAAGAAAAGTGCCCCTCAAAGCCCTTTTAGAATAGAAATTGGAAAGTTCAAATGTATCTCATGTGAATTGTGAAAGACCTGGGCAACTCACATACATGTTTTGTGAGTCTGTAGCTTCGCAACCGCCCTCGGACTAGTGAGGTGATGGAGGCACAGGCTCCAGGGCGGGCCTCCGGAGCTTACGCCCTGCCTCTTTACCCCGGAGCCTATCTCTACACTGTGCGCTGGGCTCCTCACCCCTCACCTGTGAGCGGGGATAACAAAAACAATGTCCACTTCGAGGTTTTGTTGAGAACATTTCATCCACCTTTGTCAAGCATACTGCATGGGACATAAAATGAAGCTGTACCTACTATCACATCAATGATATATGACCATTTTTAATAGGTACTATCCCTGTAGATAACAAACCTACCATCAAAAATTACAGGCAAACTCACAATTGCAAGTCACAGGGGCTGGGGACAGCTCTGGCACAAGCACCTGCCTAGCATGTGCAGTTATATGAGTTCCATTCCCGGTACCAAAAAAAATAAGTGCAAGTCATGATCATTCAACATATATTCTTATTAGGAAAAAGTATGTTACTAATAAGGTAGGTGTGTGTCATAAAGTTACCAGAACAAGCAGCAACTTTAACAGGCTTTGTGATTTCTGTTTCCAAACTATTTCTAAAAGTCTTGCTGTTCATTGTGGGCTGGCAGAGCCGGCAGGGTGGGAGCTGGTCTCAAGTGCAGGATTTTCGCCCCATCCTGTCCTCATGCTATGAGGCCAAGCCTTCTTGCTCGCTAGATCCCTCGCTGAGTCACACACGGAAATGTGAGGAGGCCCCCAGAGAATGGTAAATGAGGTGTGAATGCCCTTGAGTCTTATTCATTCGTAAGACAGCAAGGACAATGAAAAGCACTAACTGAAAGCCCATTTTTGCAGAATACCAAAGGTATGCCTCTCACAAACGTGCGCAAGACTAAAGGTCACCAGTCACCTACTTATCGAACTATGAAAAGAATGTGGGTAATGGGACCTTAAGCACTGCAGAAGAAAGGAGAGGCGCAGCTTCTGGACTGGACTGACAGACCTGAAAAAGGTTAAAATTTTTTCACTATAATTTCTGCTCCCAGGTTTTTCTATGCAAAGTAATTCCAGAGAAAATTATCTTTTCTCAGCATATGCTCACATAGTAGGAAAATGTAGTTATCTGGTTACTGTTTAATGTGGCAGACATGCACCAGTCTAGAGAACTAAGAAAAATTACAGGTATTGTTTGTTACCATGGATGAAAGAGTAAGTCAGGAAGGGATAAAATTAATGGAGATTTTTTGCAGGGAGAGAATGTAACTTTCCTATCAAAATGCCACACACCTGCACGTCACTTCCCTTACTTCCTCGTGAGTGCCCCAGAACCATGATGGAGGAGATAGTATGTGGGATATCACTGCAATTCTCAACATGAAATATTACGCTCGTCACCATTTATTTTTCCTCTTTGAGGTGCTTTCCCTGTCGTCATCTCTGATTGTTTTTTTCTCCTTTACTAGGATCCCAATTTTGGAAAAAGTAAGGTACTTTCAAGACTGGGAAAGACACCCCATGGCGGATGTTTACATCTGGGAAGGGGTAACAGCTGCACTGATGGGTGTTATCTGCATTCTTCATACATTTTAAATTCTTTGTAATATGCATATATTTGTGCTATGATCAGAAGGAAAAAGCCATTTTGAAAAGGGGTGAAGGCTCCGAGAACCGGTGTTTGCACTACTTAAGAGAATGAGGTTTCTGCACAACTACACATCAGTAACACTTTTAGAGGCAATAAATTTCAGATCAAACTTTATGCCATTATATCATCGTCTATGCCAATCAGAAAAAGCACACTTCACAATGTAGTGTATGGCACTAAAGAATATGCAGTGGAGAGAAGGGATGGATAAAGGCTTTAATAAATTTCTAGCGTACCAGAAAAGAGGACCATGCATTTATCTATTCACTCACTCATCATCTTCACGGTTGCCTTCCACCAATCATCGTTAGTTTTCTATATTTGAGAAACTAAGTCCTCATCCTTCCATGAGGTTGGCAGATCACATATAAATAGACAACACAATACTTTAATGGAGCTAGAAGTAAATTATGGTAAGACCATAGAAAAAGGGTAAATAGAAGTTGAGGTTTAGAGGAGATAGAGGGCCCTCCAGGCAAAAAGGAGCAATATATCAACAGCACATGGAAACCAGTGCAAGTGAAATACAGCTTGGGAAAAGGCACTCAGAGTCAGGAAGGTGCTAACCCTATAACACTGTTATTGTTGATACACTATGTCAACTTGAATCTACAGGCTTGACTAACTGACTGGGTAGTTCTACATCCTAGGGTGCAAAGGACTCAGCCTTCCTGCTCTAGGATGTTGTTCACTGTGTCAATCTGAGAAGTTTAGAAGGTTAACTAAGTGACTGAGCAGGGGGCCCAGGTCCTTACTTTGTACTCATCTTGAGCCTGTGCAAGAGGAGGGCATGGAGATTATGTGAGTGCCACATACCCCGTGGGTGGGGGGAGCTTGTTTACAATATAATAAAGGAAAAGAGGCTTGTCTCCCTACACACACTTTTTGATCTTGCTGTTTTCTGCTGGCCATGAACTGTTACCCCTGTCATGTGCCACTCTGCCTTGGAGCCAGTGGTCTGAAACCCCCACCATCTGTTAGCTAAATAAACCTTTCCCTCTTTAATTTAAATGTTGGGTATTTTGTCTAAACCAGGAGAGAAAAGTAACCAAAACAAGCCCTCTTTGAGAAGGCAGACTTACATACTCTCACGACGTTGGGAAAGGCCCAGGGCTCATCTCAGATACAGCACCAAAAACACAAACAACTACAGATGGACTTTACCAAGGTTAAAACCTTTTGTATTCCAAAGGATACCATCAATAACCTGAGGGGGGGATCCAGAATGTGCTGAAGGTGTGGTGCCATATGTCATGGGCATTTGTGAGGTGACTGGGCCATGCCATAGGGACTCCAAGCTGAAGGGGCTGCTGGGAGGGAGGCCGGGTTAGAGGACGGAAGTCAGTGGGGTGTCCTTGGAAGGACCTGTCTTGTCGCCAGCACTCCATGGGGCTCTCTCAGCCTCCTTCCTCCACCATGACAGTCTGTGTCACTACAGGCCTGAGAGCAATGGAGCCAGCTGCCCCTGGACAGAAACCTGTAAAACCAGGAGCCTCCCTTCAGTCACTCAGTGACACTTTAATGGAGCTAGAAGTAAACTATGGTAAGATCACAGAAAAAGGGTAAAGAGAAGTTCAGGTTTAGAGATAGGGGCCCTCCGGGCAAAAGGAGCAATACTATCAAAAGCACTTGGAAGCCAATGCTTGTCTGGGGTTACCCGGCACAGCAACGGAAGCTGACTAAGGCACAGCCCACAGAGTAGAAGAAAGCATCTGTGGGTCTCATCTGAAATTGGACTTGCGCTTAGAATGAATAAAGAAATCTTACAACTCCATGATAAAAACACAAATAACCCAATTAAAAATAGGCACAGTCTCTGAATAGACAGTTCTCCAAAGAAGATACACTAACAGCCAAAAAGCACATTAAAAAAGAGCCTCAGTATGATTAGCTACCAGGAGATGCACAAAACCCACTAAGATCCCACCTCTCCTCCACCAGGATGACTAAGAAAACAGAACCAGAGTTGATGAGGTTGTGGAGAAACCTGGAATCACCATACTGCTGGGGAGACAAAGTGGTGCAGTTACTTTGGAAAATAGTCTAGCAGTTCCTGAAAAGGTTAAAACAAGATGCCATGTGTGCCAGCAAATCCACCGCTGGATGTGGACCCAAGGTAACTGCAAACAAAGTCCACACAAAAATTTTGTTCACAGCATGATTCATTATAGGCCCAAAGTGGAAACAACCAAATATCTATCAGTCAATGAATAAACACACATGAAATCCATGGATAGAATCCATGTACGGAATGTCATTCAGCAATGAAAGCACTGATATATGTACAACCTGGATGAATCTTTAAAAACATCATGATAAACAAAAGACACCAGTCACAAAGAACAACTAAGACTAAATATTCTAGGATCCTATTCATAACAAGTACCCAGAACAAGGTCAATCCACATAGCCAGAAAGCAAACTGCTTGCCCAGGGCAGGGAAGTTGGTGAAAATGGGGAGTGATTGCTAAGGGTACTAGATTTATTTGGGGGGGGGTGATGAAATTTCTGGAATTTACAGTGATGGTTGCATAACTGAATATACTAAAAACCACTGAATTTTACGCTTTAAATGAATAAACTATGCATCATGTGAGTGACATATCAGTAGAGCTGAGTGCAGTGGTGCACACCTGTAATCCTAGTACCCAAAAGGCTGAGGCAGGAGGATCACTGTGAGTTTGAGGCCAGTCTAGGCTACCACAGCAAGTTCAAGGCCAGCCTGAACTACATAAAACAGACACTAACTCAAATAAAACAACAACAAAAGCTGTTATAAAAAAGGAAGAATAATCAAGCAACATATAACATTTAAACCATTAATCCATAAAATAAAAAATTTCTTTACATAGAGCTTTTAGCATTTTCTTGGGTAATGCAACGAACTTTCTGAGAAGCCTCACTACTTTGCTAAGTGATCTGCTTTGGGTTTACTTGCTGGATTTGTTTAGTGTTTACAATTTGGAAATCTGACCACTGATCACGAACCATCCATCACGAGAACAGTCACGTGCTAACAGTGACCTCCCTTGCCAAACGCAGTTTTCCCTCAATGAAAAACCATTTCTCAATGTGGCCACTGACACAGGGTGGTGCTGAAGAAGGTGTGACACCAGAGGCCCTGGTTTTACATCAGGGTGCTGGCAAGTGCTGACAGCGGCATGTTGGGGACGCCGTTTTAATTTTTTTAGGTGTAGCGTATTTCCCAATACAATGGAGATGATCATCCATGTCATGCTTACCTCACAGCATGGATGAGACAAGGGTGAAGAAGGGCACTGAGAATGTGCTCTATAATCTATTTCCTATAGGCCTGTACATTACGTAAATTTGGCAGGAGCATGCTAGGTTTTCACTGTGTGTGTGTACAGTACTGAGGACTGAACCTGGGGTGCTCCGTCCAGCCCTTTGCATTTATTTTTAAACTTTGGGAAGGGTCTCACTAAGTTTCCCAGGCTAACTTTAAACTGTCTTTCTTTTTTGAAGTTTTGGATTTGGGATTTCATTTTTTAATTTTTGCTTTTTTGAGACAGGGTCTTGCTATGTAGTTCAGGCTGGCCTTAAACTCATTATATAACCAGGCTGGCCTTGGACTCAGGGTGATCCTACTGCATCAGCCTCCAGAGTGCTGGAATTACGGGGATGTGCCACCATGCCCTGCTTTAATTTTTAGATTTTAAATTGACTGGCTTGCCCTATAACTTTTTATTCCAGGTAATTTTTTTCTGCCTCACAAATTAACATAAAATCTCAATACTTCATTCCTTTGCTTTTCAGCAAATTCTAGAACCCCCTCCAGAAGATGAGATAGTCCTTTTCTTTAAGCCAGTGTTTTACAAACTATTCCTTGAGTGGGTATGTTATACAATTTTTCACAGTTGCCATGAATGAGTCCATCTGGAAAATACTGGATTAAATAAAGTCAAGCCTCTGGGCCAGCCTTTGTGATGACGCTGTGCAGTGAATCCCAGGCATGCCCATGACACCAGTGTTTTCTGACCCCATGGCCCCCTGTCTCAGCGGCCCTGAGAACAGCTGGAGAATGGTTACTGAGGACCTACTGTTCTGGCACCGTATGAGTCTCAGAACAGGGATCAAAATTCCAAACACTCGAGGTTTTCGGTGGGGGCTAGTGCTCCTGAGTAGCACATCAGGTTTATAAAGATCCGCAATAACATCAGATCACAGCGTCCATGTGAAGTACCGCAGCCACCAACCCACTGCACACAGCTGCAGTGGCACAGACTTCACCCCTTCAGCTGTGAGCAGTAACGTCAGCGCAAAGCTACCAGATCTAACATACCCGGGAGGGACGACAGAGCAGCACCTTCCCACTTGGTGTTTAGGAAACACTATGTCAGCCAAACCAAAGACGCACACAGCCTGAGCTTGACGCTAGGCCACAAATTGAGAAATCTGACCGTCAATCACAGATGTACAGTTTATAGAGCAGTTTAACATGTCTCCAGCATAGCAGCAAAAAGGACCATTCCTGACCTAGCTCCTTACTCGCTCCCCTTCATGGTTACCTTCTAGCATTCACTTACTTTTCCGTATTTTAGAAACTAAGGCTCTGTCCTGCTATTAGATTGGCAGGTAACGCAGACATAGACATCATGTAGTAACACTTTGATGGAGTTATGAACTACTGTAAGATCATCTAAAAAAGATAAACAGAAGTAGGGGATTAGAGGAGATAGAGGGCATTCCAGGCAAATGGGAGTAATACTGTCAAAAGCACAGAAAAACCAAAGAAAGTGAAGTACAGCTTGGGAAGAGTCACTCAGCACCAGGAACTGTACTAGAAATTGTGGAGTGGCTGAAATTAATAAAATTCACTGATACCAGGGAGGCCAATCTAGTGATGAAGAAACAAGAAACTTAGAAATGGTCATAGGGTAAATGTAACACAAGGGACTGTGGGAGCACCGAGTTGCCTTTGTGAGAGGCCCTGAAGGCCATGCTGAGGATTCTGGACATTAACTGGAATGACAAGGACCCCCGCAGATCCTCAGGAAGAGAAGTGACAGGATCAGACGTGCACCTTAGAAAGATAGTGACAGCAGGGTGGACAGCAAGGGAGAAGCTGGAGGCGGCACAGATATTTTGGCCAGGAATTCAGTTTTCTTTCATATGAACTGCAGACAAGGGTCAAATTGCAATAAAAAGGGACAAAGCAAAGTATTTCTAGATAAGAGAGAAGCCAGGAAATAAACAGGTCTAGACACTGAATCTGCCTTCAGTGAATGACAAGGCCCCATTTGGTGCAGTCCACTCCTTCCAGCCCAGGGTCTCCCCTCGGCATTCTGCATAGACAGGGGCAGGGCAGGGCAGGGCAGGACAGGAGGAAAGCAAAGTAGAGATGTTTACAGATGGCTGAGCACTGCAGACTGTTCTTTCACAATCAACAAAGCCTTGAAATGAGGCATCAAGGTCATTCCTCCTTCCAAGGACAAACAATCTGATGGGCGTGTTTCCATCTGATCTAGAAAAAACCTCTCTAGCTGTTAGGTTAAGAAATGACCCCACTTCTCCAACTTAGTATACAAAGCTACTACGGAACATACTAAAAATCTTTTAACTTCAGGATACGAAAGGTTTGTGATTTGCCAAAAGAGAAAATGTTATCTAAGGAGAGGTGCAATTTATTTAAAGAAGCCTTGCTTTTCCTTCCCCTTCATTGTTTTGGCAATGTACAATTATAACAGCCTTAGAGGACTTTTAGGTTCAAGACACCCCACTAGTGAAGGTATTATATTTCCAATTAAATTTTTTTTCTATTAAAGAAGAAGCAAGCCGGGGATGGTGGCACACATCTGTAATCCCAGCACCCCAGGAGGCTAAGGCATGAGGATCTCTGTGAGTTTAAGGCCAACCTGGGCTGCACAGCAAGTTCAAGGCCAGCCTCAACTACATAGAGAGACCGTGTCTCAAAAACCAAAAATGAACAAAAAAAACCCTCCAAACCAAACAGCAAATCATTCTGGCCATAAGATCAAATAAATCTGGCCATAAAACCAAAGAACTATACTATATTATCAGCAAAAATGCTAAAAGAGGACAGATACCACTTCAAAAATAAAACCATGCGATTTTGCTTACCTGTCCTTATAAGCAGATCTTCTGATCACTGACAAATCCACGTTGAGGGTCATGTATTCTAAACACCTGCCCGAAGTTAATTTAACTAAGTGCAGATATCACTGCAAATACCACAACATCATGTCCTAAAGACAAACATCAGCCAATTTCTCCTCAAACACTTCTGTAAGGTTTTGGCTTGTAACCCTAAAACTATGTGCTAAATGTGAACTGAACAATTTAGAAAATATTTTTATTCATGTGATTATTTGTTAATCCCAAAGACAATCTTTGATTATTGTGCTAGGGCTTGAACTCACAGCCTTGCTCATGCTAGGCAAGTACTCTACCCCAGGTTACAGCCCAGGCGCATTTTCTTCTTTAAATGAGCACTTAAATACTAGATGATAGTTAATCATTTTAGCAAAGCACTGACAAGTTCATGGCCAAGAATCAAGTCCGGGTCCCCAAACTGCTACAGACTGGTAAACGGGATGAGCCAGCTTGGCAAAACCACAGATTGCATGTTCCACCTACACATTAAAAAACTGACTAGAAAACAAAAATATAGTGTAAGCTTCCCAACAACCACCTGTGGGCTTATCACAGGCCAGGAGTTTGTAACTCCTGAATGAAAGTTTAAAACCCGAATCTGAGGTTTGATTCCAAATAGGGCTACTTCCTGTCACAAAGAGTTATGCAACAGATTATAGATTTTGATGAGCGAAAAGTTGTTCACATATAGATAGTATCACTCATCTGGACAGTTCTTGTTACATGTCTACCTGACCTGGGCGGGAGTTAATTACAACATATAAATTACAGGACAATTTAAAACAATTTTTTTTTTTTGCTTCCAAATGGTAGATAAATGTTTTAGCTAAACAAAAATGAAATGCCACTACTGGCATTTTACCTGCTTCAGAAATCGGTCAGACGCGTTGCTGTGCTTGGCTAACACACTCGGCAGGGCCGGGTTGGCATATTCAAATTGGGGGTTGTAGGTATAGTCCGATTTGAAGAATTTCAGTTTTTCTTTCTCTAAGTTGGTAGGCTTTATAGCAGTCAATATGCAAAATCTCTTTCCAGAAAAGTCATCAGCTTTTTCAAAGCTTCTAGACAGTTGAGATTGCTGCATGGGCTTTGGCAGGATGGAGAAATGGTGCTGACTGATCTTGCTTTTGGGTTTGGGTGGCAGGACTATGCCGTTCCCTGTAACAGAGATATCACTGGTAAACTTTACAGGACTTGACACTGAGCTTGTGACAAAAACAGCTGGCTGCCTCTCCAGGCAATACCAAGCACCACTCCCTGCCACAGGCACTGGGGCTTTCATCCTGTGAGGATCTCTGCTGCGAGAAGAGCTAAGGCATTTGCTGGGCTTTCTACATCGTTTGGAGTAGGTGGAGGAAGGCTGTTTTTGTGCATGATGCTTTCTTTCCTCCTTGCTCTGCAGCAGGACATTGTAACTACTGGTTCCGGTTGTGAAAATGTCCTTTAGTACTCCAGAGGGCAAATGCGAAAGGCTTCTCTTGCTGTCAAGGATCAATGAGTCTTCCGCATTTAGAACAGACTTCTTAGCAAGTTCTTGCTCAGGCCAGTGAAGCTTTTCTGTGTTAAATAAACAAAATCAAAACAAAAGAAATAACAAAGATACCAGGTGAAGCAAACTGCTTTTATATGAAAAATATTCTGAAGCGTTGTAAACTTTATAAACTGGAAATAATCTTTAGAAAAGATATTTAAATAATAATAGTGTATTGCTTGGCTAATGCTAGGCACGGTTGCTTTTCTTCCCCAATGCGTGTATGTTAAATTATGTGTAAAGATCCTGAGCTTCCAATCATGTACATGATCGAAGTCTAATACAGAGGTGAGGTAAGACACAAAAGTATTTAGCTGAAAACACTACTAAAGAATGTTAATTTAAAAAAAATTAATAGTGTTACTAATAGGCAAGTAAAAAAACCAAGGCACTTTGAAAGTTAGGATGATTTTGAAATTTGAGACTATGAAGAAAGGCAGCCTGCTTACCTCAAAGTCACTTTCAAGATTAAACAGTTGACATGTGTGCGTTCAACCATGTTCTAATGCCCCTCAGTATCAACAACTGGTTGATTTTATTTGCTCTAACTTAGATTTTAAATTTAAAGTTTTTTTTGAAAAGACTGAAAAACAAATTATAATTACCATTACCATGGCATATATACTACATATGATATATATGTTTTATATATATATATATATATATATATATGTATAAAGTAGCAAATTAAGGGGAAGGCAGCAGTCTTTAGGGCTCAAAAGCACTTTAAACAAGGAAGGCTCACCCATACACTGATGTTCACACACTGCTTTTTGTGATTTGTAGTCTTTTATTCACAAGTATATAGAATCTACTCCTTTGCACATGGCTTTAATAAACACCTGTATAAATACACCATTCCTGCCTGTAACCAGCTTTTAATCTGACTCCAAAATCAAGGCAATCGTATGGTGTTTTAAGAAATAATACCACTCAGCATATGATTCAAGGTGAAAAAACAAGACACTAACCACAATCTAGAGCGAGTGACTGAAGAGCACCAGCTGAGGGGCCTCCGGGTGGGACTCAGGGGGCCTCAGACTCACTTCTGAGAACCAGCTTAAATCTAGCTGTGTGAACAGAACTCCAGCTCGATAGAGTCTTGTCAACACACGTTGACTGAATACAGTAATTGATCCGTGACCGAAACACACCATTCTCCAACCATTCTGGGTAAAAAGGGGTCTAAAGCGCTGGAGCCATTCTGCATTCCTGAGAGCAGCTCTGCAGAAGTGGAAACAACAAAGACCCTGAACTCCTGGTCCTGAGCTGTCTGCCCTTGGAGACATCTGGCAACATCGAGATGTTCAGGCTGTGGCATCAG
This sequence comes from Dinomys branickii, assembly GCA_004027595.1. NCBI lineage: Eukaryota > Metazoa > Chordata > Mammalia > Rodentia > Dinomyidae > Dinomys > Dinomys branickii. The sequence continues at coordinate 27,379 of PVLD010014153.1, forward strand.
GAAAGGGCTACTGGCATCCGTGGGCAGAGGGCAGGGATGACACAGAAGATCCTTCATAGGAGTCTTGTGTATAAAGAAATACCCATCCCAACACGTCAGTGGTGCCAAGGGAAATAAACCCTGCCCTAAATGTTAGTTTTTAAACCCCAGAAGTCACAGTTTAGGGTGAAGAAAGAGGACTAGGTCACACATAGCCAAAACCAATCCAATAATCCAGTACTTACAAGAATTCATTCACTCACATTTCCTAGGACGGTATATAAAAATTGAATTTGGGTGTCTACAGGTTTGTGTGTATGTTTAGAGGCAGGAGTTAGCTTGCAGTCTCATGCTAAAGATGGGCTGTACAGAGAAGCCATTCAAAACATGTTAAAGATTCAATGAGCCAAAAGTAACAGGACAAACACAGTTTTCATCCCAGGCTGGCAGTCTCAGTTTCACAGGAGTTTCAGGTGGCCATGTTGCCAGCTGACAGTGAAGACTGGCTCGGCAAGCAAGCTAGGGGGCACCGCGACACAGGCTGCGGCCCAGATGCCCAACAACAATGCCAGTTTCCCTGAAAAGGCACGTTTAGGAGACGAGATGATAATGAAGGCAAGCCTGAAATGGAACTAATTGGGAGAGAGCAAGGCACTGAGGTGAGAACACAGCAGTATCCTAAGCCTAGGGAAGTAAGGTAAGGACCAAGCGGCCGGAAAGGTAAAGGGAGGTAAGCAGGCTCTTTCTCATTTTGAGCTTCTTTTAAGAAAAGGGAAAAGTTGCACCAAATGAAAACCAATGAAGAATCACTCTGAAGAATTCTGACTTTGCTGGCTTATTACACATCTGTTGTGACTTTTCTTTTAAAAAACAGTAAATGTAAAAATGGTTTCTTTGATTCTGAACACTTAACTTTATGACCATAGAGCAGATCTCACTGTGTTCTTTTGTCCTAAAGCATCAGTGACTTCCAAATTCATAATTTTGACCCAGGTCAAACAATCTCTATACTTCAGGATATTTTTTTTTAAAAAGGCCTAATCCCCCTACAGTAGCCCCCAGGAGAGAGGGGGGCAGAGGGGAACGTGACTGAAGCCATCTCCCCGCTGCGGCCTTCGGCTCACAGGCCGATCATCTACTGAGGGCAGCAGCGTCCTCGCGGCCATCTGCCGCTGCGCAGTTTCCAGCACCCAGCCTGCCAAATGCCGGCTCTTCCGTGAAGCTTGGAAAGGTGAGGTATGTGGTCCTTCATGCAGCTCTGACGAGATGGACAGAAACTTCTCAGTCTTAATCGTACTTTGGTTGTACAAAGTATTGTTTTCCTAATTTTAAGTACTGCTGTTTGTTTTTTTCAAACGACCTTTCACACATACGGACATAACACAAGGCTAATGAGATTTCCAGTTGTCTACATAATTTATTAAAGCACACCCCATTCCCTAACTCCTCCTCCTCGAAAACTGTTTTCTTTGGAGGAAGTATTTCTCCTGAAGTAGTAAGGCAGTGAAAAATCACAATCTCCCACGTGAAAGGTTAACACTGTGTGATTTCACAATTTAGCCATCAGCAAACCATTCATTAAGATCTTCGAATGAATTTGCTCACGCCAACCTGGTTACCGATGCTGAGGACAAAAGGGGAACTCGTTTTACTAAACAGAAATTAGTACTCAGTCTCCCCACCAGCAGTGAGTACAATGGAAGCTTCACACACATCTAGAACAGGAGGAAAGGAGGGCAGGAGCCTGGCATCCCCGGCCGCCCAGCAATGGCCTCTCTGTAACATCAGCCTAATCCTTCAACCCATCAGCACCTCTGCCATTCACTCCTCAGTGCAAACAAGGGGGAGAAGGGAACACTGCGCACTCAACCTAGGGTTTCACACCTGGGGATGGGTGAGGTTTCGCGTGACTGTCAGGTCCCTGGTGAATGGCAGGTCACCAGAACCAAGCCTTGTGGAAAAATACTGCCCCACAAATCACAACCTATACAATGACCAAGGTTTGGTAGTTTCTTTCTTTTGGTCCCAGGGAATAAGCTCTGTACCACCGGGTGTATTACCATACTCCTATAATCCCAGAACTCAGGGAGCTGAGGTAGGGAAGGTGCTGCAAGTTCTACTTTAAGGCCAGTGTGAGCTACAGTGAGCTCAAGGCCCATCTAAACTACATAGCAAGACCCTGTCTCAAAAAAACCAATAAACAAACATGCTCTACTACTGAGTCACCCAGCCTACAGTAATGTGGTTCACTAATATTTATGAAATGTGGTTCACTATTATTTATGAAACCTGAGAATCTGGGGTAAATTTACACCACCAATCAGTTGCTTGGTTATACACAGAAGAAAAAACAATCTAAAACAAATAATCCCTGGAGGAGATAACACTTTATCAAGTATCATCTTGGTAATACTTGAGCACTTGAAAGCATCAGTCAAGAGTAGAAAGGGTGAATAAACTGTGGTATAGTAAGTAAGACAATAGAATACTACACTGTGATGAAAAATACTGAGGCTGCTCAGACCATGTTCAGGAAAGAATGTGGATCAAAGGGTTATATATTCCATTCATATAATCCTACTTAGGTGGAGTTCAGAAATAACAGAACTCATTTATGGCAGCACAAGTCCAAAGAGCAGTCATTGCTGAGGAATCATGAACTGGTGGAGCCACGGTGCACATGGAGTGCTAGAAGCTGTGTTTGGTTCTGGGCGACAGTTATTCATAAAGCTGAAATTTGTACCCTTCACTGTATATAAATGACTCTTTAATTTCTTTTTCCCAGTGTTGTGGATCAAACCTAGAGCCTTGCACATGCCCTAGGTTTGAGCTCTACTACTGAGCTACATCTTTGGTGCTACAATTCAAACATTGTATTTTTAAAAACCCAGTATTTTTAGGGCCAGGATATAGCTCCACAGCACAAGCACCTGCCTAGCAAGCGCAAGGTCCTGAGTTCAATTCCCGGTACCTAAAATAAAAATAAAAAAATAAAAACCCAGTATTTTTAAGAACAGTTCTTGTACAATTTGTCTCTATTATGTCAGGTAATCTATTAGCTCTAACACCTCTAATTCAACTGCACCTGGTGCAGTTCCTCAACAGCGACAGAAAAGAGAGGCACAACTAATGCCATTTGGGAACTCATGACTTGACTGCACTTGATCTTGAAAGTCTCACAGGCCAGCTGGGAACACTCCAGTGCTACCCTATTAGCAACAATCTTCAAAGATGCGCGCTGCTCTGGGGTCAGAAGCGGCTGTGTGTGGTTTTGGTTAGAAATACGCAGGGTATTCCGGAAATGCCTGATGATGGCTGGGATCAGACCCAGCACTGTGCCCCATCTCAAGTCACAGTGAACGGGGGAGAAACTAACTTTCCAACCACTTTCCACTGGGGGAAGACAGAACCCCCCAAGCATGGCCTGGGAGGTCACTCACTGGCAAGTCCTCCTCACGCACAACACTGCCCCCGAACTGCTCCCCTCCAGCCCCTCGCCCTCAATCCCACACACTCCGCCCTCTCCCCAGCTGCAGCCTCTCCTCCCAGGCCATTCAAATAGCACTCGGTCAGGGGGTGTCTGCCGTCTTCCAGTCAGACTTCCTGACTCGGGACCGGCCCTCTCCCCCACACTGCACTCTCATGTGTGTTGTGGGAGGGCCTCCCCACGATGGAGTCACAAACCGCCTCTCAGCAGCACTCGGCTGTTTACTCTGGCCTGCCCTGCCCTGCTTGTGAGAGGGTGGCCAGACAGGTACCTGAGGGGACAGAGGGTTTGAGAGAGGGGATCCAGAATTTGGTTCCTGAAGACTAAGGAAAAAAAATCACCCCAGGAGGGTACAAGAAAATGAAACAATCAGTAAGGCTGAAGAGAAAGGTTTTTTTTGTTTTGTTTTGTCCCTGTGCACGATGGGAATTGAACCCAGGGGCCTGAGCTCCATCCTCAGTCTTTATTTAAAAATTATTTTAAATGTAAAAAACTTTTCTTGTTGGGTGTGGTGGTGCACGCCTGTAATCCCAGCACTTGGGAGGCTGAGGCAGGAGGATCTTTGGGAGTTTGAGACCAGACTGGGCTAGAAAATGAGCTCAAGGCCAGCCTGAACTGCACAGCAAGACTCTGTCTCAAAAAGACAAAACAAACAAACAAACAAACAAACCCAAAACACCTTTTCTTATTGGTATACGGCTGTGATACATACTAGTTCTGTTAACCTTGGGGAGTTAGTACATATACACATACGTATCTTATCATGATCATTCTTACTTTCCCTTTCCCCCAATTCTCCACTCTCCCCTTCCCCAGACCCCCTTCCCATCGCCACAAAGCCTACCCCCCCTGCTCCTACCATCTCTTTTTATTTAGCTCTTTAAATTACTTACATTTTGGTTTCTCAGATAAGAGAAACCATTCAATATTTAACTTTCTGTGTCTGCTTTATTTCACTTAGCATTATGGTCTCAAGGGGCCTCTATTTTCTCACAAATGACTCAAATGTATTCTTTATGGCAAAGTAGTATTTCTCGTGTACCAAGACATTTTCTTTATCCACGCGTCTGGTGATGGACGTATGGGCTGCTTCTAGAATTTAGCTATTACAGCTGTACTGCTATAAACATGGGTATGCATGCATCCCTGCAAAATGACGTCTTTAAGTCTTCTGCGAAGGTACCTAGAAGGGGTATAGCTGGGTTGACTGGAATTTCTAGTTTTAGTTTTTTGAGGAATCTCCATGCAGGTTTTTTATTTTTATTTTTTGGAGACAGGATCTTACTAAGTTATTAAACCACCCAGGCTACGCTCTAACCTGCCTCCTGGGGTTAGGTGAAGATTTTAAAAGTAGTGGCAAATTGGGAGTATAGCTCAACAGCACAAGCGCCTGCCTGGCAAGCACAGGGTCCTGAGTTCGATCCCCAGGACCAAAATAAATAAATAAATAAATAAAAGTAACACCGAAAACAGCGCTGGCCCCAAATCAGCAGTCTTTGTTACCTGCCATCACTACCGTCATCAGTTACACTGAATTACGCTTAGTTCCTATACGCACATCCACGGACCAGTGCAAATGGGTAAACAGAATCATTAAAGTTGTATTTCCAAAGTATTTTTATTGTTAATAAAGTCATCAATTCTACATGGCACAATCAACATTTTAGTGGCTTTGATATAATCAACTTTCTTAGGACTCTAAGAGGGCAAAGAAACATTTTCTGATTTGACCCCGTTTTTCTTTTTTGTCTTTTTGACACAGGGTCTCGCCGTGCAGTTCAGACTGGCCTTGAGCTCACTTTGTAGCCCAGGTTGGTCTCAACCTCGCAACAATCCTCCTGCCTCAGCCTCCCGAGTGCTGGGATCACAGGCGTGGGTCACCACTTGATTCCATCTTTAATAGCATATAGCATACCCATCTTTCTTTCATTACTCCTCTAGCCTGTTGTGGTGGCACATGCCTGTCATCCCACCACTTGGGAGGGAGAGGCAGGGGGACTGCCATGAGTTTGAGGCCAGCCTGGGCTACATAATGAGACTGTTTCTCAAAAAAACTTAAAAAAAAAAATTCAGAAAAGGCCTCTAATCAGCAGTCCCACACATTAGATCATGACTAAGTCAAAATAAGTAAGATTATATAGGAAGTGATTTCAAAAACAAGTCATTGCTTCAGTCCTGAAATAAAAAGCTAGTTTGTTCTCTTTTAGTAGCTATTTAAAAGCTGAGGAAAAGCACACTTTCAAGCAGCACTTTTAACCACCATCCATCAAGTACGTCTGCTAACCAGAACTGAGTGTCCAAAATACCAGTGAATAGCAAGAGAAGACGGTGGTGTTTTCAGCTAAAACATTGTAAGGTTTCAGGTCGTCTGAACGAAGTTTCCTGATATTTCAGTGAAATGCTGGGCATAAGGCTCTAGCATTATTTTAACTAGTTAAGTACTATATAAAGGAAACAGACAATTTAAACATAACCTACTGGTTTCTTTTGTTTATTTTTCCAGGGCTGGGGATTGAACCCAGCGCCTTGAACAAGCTAGGCCAGCTGTCTTCCACTGAGCCACATTCCCACACCCTTTTTAATTTTTTTTAACATTTTCAAGACAGGGTCTTACTGAACTGCCCACACTGGCCTTAAACTTGTGACCTTCCTGCCGTAGCGTTCCAGGTAGCTGGAATTACAAGTGTGCCTGTAGAGGGACAATAAATTTGAGGTTAGAACAGTCTCAAATGGCAATTTAATACCCAGTGAGACGCTATCTAAAAAATACATGGCAATTTAAATTTTATGATACTATAGAAATTCACTGCCGAATTAACTCAGGGTGTACAACACTGAGTTTGATTGATAAGTATAACGCCATTAAATTGAGAAGGGAACTGAATCAATGGGAGGGTGTGTACTGTTTAATAAAGTATTTTATCTCTCTTCAAACTTCCAATTACATATACCGAAATATCCGGAAATCTACTTTGTCTTACAGGCTAGTTGTGAGAATATTCACATTCTAATACGAAGATTATTGTATTTGTATTCGCTCCACAATGACTGTTATACTTTGTGCAATTGATTTGGGGGGGGGGCAATGACTTGCCAACAACTTGCACTGTGATAGAATGTCACTACATGTTACTCCAAGACAGTAGCACTTAGTGGAAACACCGAGAGCACTTTTATCCCTTATGGGTCATTTAGTGATACCTGAAGAATTTTTAGTCATCAACCTGGTGTGAGGGGGTAATCGAATTATCAAAGATCTAGGACAAATGATCTTGTCCAATGTTAACAGTGTCCCATGACACGAAAAAGAAACAGCATTTTTAAACTAACTTTTGTTCTGTTTTAAGATCAAAGAGTAGCATCTACATCAAAGCCTATTTTTTTAAAAAAATCTAATGCCAATTCAGTTGCTTCAGATCTTAGCTCAACTGTCTCTGCTCCCTGTCAACATCGAAATGAGATACATCACAGCGATGTCACGACAGCACAGAATCAGCTCTATATTCTCTAACACTGAATATCAAATAATGGTATATATTTAAGATTATAAATATTTTCACTGGGAAAGAATTTTACTTTTCAATGTGAAAAGCACGCAAAAAGCATGGTTTATTAGGTACTGTGATGCCTTCAAGTTAAAAAGTCGGGACTTATTTTACACTACTTTGGGGTTAAGGTATCTTCCTTTAAGCGGTTCTTCATCATGAAACCTGTCCTACACAAACGTTCTAGTTAGAAATCAAATGATGGGAAAACATTTTAGATGGCTATTTTACTAGTATGTAAGAATTTTTAATGACTAATTTTTAATGTTTACACCTAATTACATAAAAGTAATTAAAGACAGTAGACTTTCCGAGCTGGGGTCTACCCAGCCTTATGCTTCTTGGTATCAACTTAAAACGTCCCTCCGTGTTTGAGATTAACAGCGCACACACATATGCTCGCGGTGCAGACACTCGAGTGGAGAGGTGCGTTCTTTTGCTTAGCTCTGCTTTTGTCTGAACATTCTAGAAAATCACAACGCCCAGCCACACGCCCGTGCTTCCGCACAGACGCTAACACCGTGCTGGACGTCTACTCCCCAGACCCCGCTGCAGGGCTCGCGGACCCTAAGGTGACAGGAAGGGGCCGGTTCTCCCATTCCCGCGTGGCGTCCTGCGCTCTTCGGGCGCAGACTGCATCTTGTCGGGACCCCGGCCACCCTCGTCACCTATGGTCACCCCGCCACCTCCGTCACTCCCGTCACTCCAGCCACCTCGGCCTGCCCTCCCCACACTCACCCGTCACGCGGATGGACTCCAGCATCGTCCCGCCAGGGCCGGGGGGAGGTGGACTATGGGGTCGAGGGCCGGCGAAATCGCCACCCGCCCAAACCTCGGTGGCGGGGCGCGGAGCTGCTTTCGACGACAGGGGCAGACGGAGACGTGCGGAAACTGGGTTCTGAGCGGCACTCCCTCCACCCGCAGACGCTGGAAGATGCACTCGCTTGGTAGACCGCGGCGGCCGCACTCAGCACCAGCCGGCGTGACGTCGCCGCTGCCCTCGTTGCTAGGGAACGTCCTTCCCCCCACCCCCCTCACGCACGCTACGCGTCACCGAGCCTGCGTGCCGCTGGGGGCGCTCGTGCGTCCAAAGCCGGGCTCGCAGAGAGAGTCGGGAACTACAACTCCCGGCGTACACAGCGTGGACCAGCCTGTACCCGCGTTCCGTCCTCGAAGATGTTTGCTGGCGGCTCAGTGGGCTTGCTTTCGCGAAGGCTGCGGGACATATTGATACTGTGATAGTCAGCCACGGCTGTGCATTGCAAACGCAGTTTCATCTGCTGTTCAGTTAACTTTCATGGTGCCGGAAAGCTACAATTTGAGATTGAACTGTAAGACGTTCACTAGTGTAAAAACGTTCACTCGTGGACGGCACGCCAGCATACTGTTCTTTACACAGAAATACAGGTGTTAACATGGGACTGTGCGGTTGAGAGCGGCTGAATGTTACTTCTCAGTTTATTACAGAACCTTTCGTATTCACGGGGGCTGCCTGAACCCTGCTACTCTTTTTTCCTGCACATTCACGGATATGACACGGCTTAATTTACAAATTAAGCCCAGTAAGAGACTGGCGGCAAAAACTAATAACTGAAGAGAATAACTATAACAATTTACTGTTTTATAATATTGCCCACATTGCTACCCTTGCCCTTTGGGGCCATTTGTGACTCAACTAAGGGAGCCTTGACCACAACGCTGTGATATTTGATTCGATAACCAGCGCAGCGATTATATACAGTGTGGATATGCTGTACAAAGGGGTGTTTCGTGTCTAGAGCAGGACACAGTGTGATACCTCAGGAGTTCATCCTGCTACTCAGAGGCCGTGCAATTCAAAACTGATCAACTGCCTATTTCTCAAACTTTGTGTTTCATATTTTCAGACTGCAGTTACTCCAGAAAACTCAAACCACGGAAAATAAACAATGCATGCCTACTGTATTCGTTTTCACTTTAAGGAAATTGAAAACTGAATCTTTTACAGTGGCTGTGGAAAATGTAGAGAATATACTCCACCATGAACACATTTTAAGGTCAGTGCAAGCAAGGTTCTGAGCCAGGTCTTGAGGACGTCTAGGGAAATGAAAGAAGCCGGACAGAGCCTACAGTCACAGAGGAACGCCCAAGATAGTGCTGGCATGGTCTCTTCTGAGAGCCACTTTTTTCTCTTCACCTTAGGGTGTGTTTTCAATCCCCAGAACAAAAGCAAGATCAACATCTGGAATAGGATACATTGAAAGACATTGAATTTGTGAGAAATTATTTTTCATCACTTACAAAATAATGGAAAAAAAATTTTTTGAGACAGGGTCTCCCTATATACTTCAGGTTGGCCTTGAACTTGTGGCGTTCCTCCTGCTTCAACCTCCTGAGTTCGGAGATCACAAGCATGTGTCACCATGCCCAGCTGAGAACAGTGGATATTTAACTATCACAAAGAGTTGATAATCTCATGTTCTGTCAGGAGAAAAAAAGCTGGGAGTACTATCTCAAAATAGATCCATCCAGAACCCAGTGGAGTGGGGCCACTTCGGCTCAAACCACTGCCTTCTCTTGGCTGGATTACAGGGAGGACTTCCTAAATAACCTCCCTCGTCTGGTCCTTATCCTCTAAGCCTAGCCTCCAAACCCAATGGCGAGGATCCTGTTAAAAAGTCGGATCACATCAGTCCTGGCCCTAAAACCCTTAAATGTCTCCAAGCCCTTTACGACCTAGCTTCCAGCCCTTTCTTGGGTCACAACTCCAGGGCTCTTCTACACCCTCCAGGGACACACTGGCCTCCTTGACCTTTCTCGAATATGACAGGCACTGTTTCACCTCAAGGCCTTTGCAATTTGGGATTCTTTCTGCCTGGGAGGTTCTTTTCCATATATCCACAGGACTAGCCTCTCACTTCCTTTAGGATTTAATGCAAATGTCACTCTATTTCAAGTTCCTGCTGGGCATGGTGGTGCACGCCTGTAATCCCAGCTCTTGGGAGGCTGAGGCAGGAGGATCAGTATCGTTGTGAGTTTGAGGCGAGCCTGTACTACAAAGTGAGTTCTAGACCAGCCTTAACTGCATAGTGAGACCCTGTCTCAAAAAGACAAAAAAAAATAAATAAAAAGATTTAAAATTCCCCTCCATTTAAAAATAGAGTAGCCACTCTGCTTAAAATGTCTTTTTTTTTTTTTTTTTGTACCAAGAATCAAACTCAGGACTTCACGTTTGCCAGGCAGACGCTGTGCCACTGAGCTATATCCCTGGTCCTAAAATTTCATTCTTTTCTCACATTTCATATCCCCTTTCTGTGCTTTATGATTGTTAGCACTTGCTTCACATTATCTAGTTTATTATATACTATACTGATTTGATTTTTAATTCTTATTTATTTGTTTGCTGCTGTGCTACAGGATGAACCCAGGGCCTTCACGCTGAGTTACATCCCTTGTCTTATAAATTTTTAAAAATTTATTTTGAGAGAGGGTCTTACTGTAAGGAACAGCAGGAGGCAGAGACCAGCTAAGACCCTTGGGCTAGTGTGAAGACAACATGGCGTGGAATTATTGTACCTGGGTGCAGGCAGAGAGAGGGTAAAAGGCTATCTGCAGGGAGCAAAGAGAGTGGGCTTTTTTTATAGGGTATGAAAGAAGGCAGGGAACATAAAGCAGGAAGATCTTAGTAAATGTCAGTGGTCAAAGTTTCCTGGATGTTTTGTGCATCTGTGCGCAAAGTCCTTGGGGGGTGTCAGGTGTGAATGTGTAGGTGTCTTTCAGATGTCCAGGTACTTGCCAGAGTCCATGTTCCATCTTATCTCCTTTAAGACATCCTGTGTTCGCCAAGGGCACCCCAATGCTGAACTGAGGACAATGCCTCTGCTGGCACACAGCTTTGGGACTGGGAGAGTCATGTCCGAATCAAGCCTTATGCTTACTACATCATTTAAATTGCCCAGGCCATTCGGAACTTGCGATCCCCCTGCCTCAGCCTCCTAGAGTGCTGGGATTATGGGCCTGTGACATCACACCTGGATCTTGCTCATTTATCTTGCTTATTGTCTGTATCATTCCTAGAAAAAATTTACCACAAAGATTTCTGTTTATGTATGTATGGGGGTGCTGAAATCAGGACCTTGCGCGTAAGTGCAGTGGTTTTGTTTCTTCAGTGCTGGATTTGCAGCATTAATAGTGCCAGGCATCGCCAGGCATGGTGGTGCACGACTGTAATCCCAGCACTTGGGAGGCTTAGGCAGGAGAATCGTTGTGAGTTCGAGACCAGCCTGGGCTACAAAGTGAGCTCAAGGCCAGCCTGAACTGCATAGCAAGACCCTGTCTCAAAAAGACAAAAAAAAAGAAAAATAGTGCCAGCCATTTAGTAGGCACTCAGTAAATATTTCTGAGTTAATGAATATGTGGACAAGAGACAGTATGAATTGTCAGTGACTCCAGCAAAATAGAATGATGCCCAGTGGACCTTTAGATGAAGAACACATGCGCTTTGGGATAGAGAGCTTGCTACGGTAAAGAGCAATGCACCCTTTGCATTTATATGAGCTGTTATTCTTGGAACATTTAACCTAAGGCAGAAAGCTATAAATGAACAACACTGTTACTTTTATATCTAAAAATCTGAAACTTGTTTTCTCAGATTCCTATAAATGCAACTACTACCCTCAAATTTGTAGTTTACACTGGGCCTGGGGGCACATGTCTGTAATCCCACCCTTCAGGAGGCTGAGGGAGAAGAATTGCCACAAGTTTGAGGCCAGCCTGGGCTACATATCAAGAGCCTTGTCTAGGAAAAAAAAGTATAATGTCATTGAAGTTTAACTAGTTCTCAAAAAAGAAAGTCCCCTAAAAGTTGTTATCAAGTCATACGGTCAGTGCCTGTGCAGAGGTTACGCTGGATGCTTTTAGAAAAGCAGGCTTAATCATATGTTTTCTTCTTAAACCTTTTTTTTTTTTTTTTGCAGTGCTGGGATTGAACCCAGGACCGTGGGACATGCTTGGTAAATCCTCTATCCTTGAGTTACATCCCAAGTCCTATTTTTATTATATTCCAAAGTAACAAAGATATGTATTACTTTCTTTACTCCAATGGTATTTATTTATTTTAGGTTTTTTTTGTGACAGTCTCACTGTGATGTTCAGGCTGGACTTGAACTCACTATGTAACTCAGGCTGGCCTCAAACTCATGGCAATCCTCCTGCCTCAGCCTCCATAGGGCTGAGATTACAGGCATGTACTGCCACACCTGGCTTCATGAATATTTATATACAAGACACTTGGTTTGTTATTCTTAGACATGATACCTATCTTCAAGGAACTTAATAACTAATGGGGAAAATATTATATATTTATATACAATAGACATAGCATATATGTCTGCATATATACACAGGTATGTCTATACATACATGAGTATACATGTCACACATTGAAATGCATTAAAATGCATTTTCAGTATTTCACTAAGCTTAAGAATTCCAAAATTTCTGAGCATGGTGGTGCATGCCTGTAATCCCAGCACTTGGGAGGCTGAGACAAGAGGATCACTGCAAGTTTGAGACCAGCCTAGGCTAGAAAGTGAGCTCAAGGCCAGCCTGACCTACATAACCAGACCCTGTCTCAAAAAGGCAAAAAGAAAAAAGAATTCCCAGATAAACAAATTTGATGCCTCTGTAGTTAACATACCTAGAGGATCATCATATTCTTTACATTTATAATTATTTTTATGTTCACCCTACCAATATTTTTTTCTCCAGTCAGAATTTGTTGGTACATTTTAGATATACATAATAATCACATTAATCATAGAGAATTTGTACCTATATAATGATATAACTTGTTTCCTTTTTTCCCCATTTTCTTGCATGTCCCTTCAGTCCCTCCTCCTCTCCCCATTTACAAAAGCTTTCTTGTTTTTTTTCAGTTTTTAATTTTTCCCTTCTTTCCATTCCCCCTCCCCCCTCTCTTGTTCCCTTCCCCATTTGAACATTTTCTTCCTATTTCACAAGACCTATTATACATTTTGGTCCTTATTTACACTTTTGATGTCTCACACCAGAGAAATGATGTAGTATTTACACACATGTGTCCAGTTTATAAGAGAATGCTCCCAAGGTGCATCCATTTAGCTAGAAATGTCTCAAGCTTATCCTTCTTTATAGCAAAGTAGTACTCCACTGTATAAAAAATTACATCTTCTTTATCCATTCACTAGTTGATGAACATTTGAGCTGTTTCAAGATTTAGCTATTACAAACTGTGCTGCTATAAACATGGGTTTATACGCATTTATTGTTGTGGTATGATGTTTTTAATTTTTTCAGGAAGATACAAAAGAGGGGAATAGTTGGGTTGAATGAAACCTCTAGTTCTAGTTTTTTCAGCAGTCTCCACACAGATTTCCACAGTGGTTGCACCAGTATACACTCCCACCATTAGTGGAGAAGGGTTTCTTTATCCCCATAGCCCTGCCAGCATTTGTTATAGGTTGATTTCTTGATATTAGCCACTTTTTCTGTAGTGAGATGGAATCTTGGCATTGTTTTAATTTGCATCTCTTGAGTGACCAATGATGTTGAACATTTTTTCAGGTATTTATTTACCATTTCTACTTCATCTGAGAAGTGTGTATTCATCTTAAATGCCAATTTTTGTATTGAGTCTTAGAATTTGAGGGGGGGTCTGATTTTTTTGAATTCTTTATATATTCTAGATATTATTCTATATATTCTTTGTCTAAGGTATAGCTGGAAAAAGTTTTCCCTTCACTGTGGATTATCTCCTCACTCTGGTGGTGGTTTCTCTTGCTGTGCCAAAGCTTTTTGATAAGATGAGCTCACAGTTGTTGATTCTTTGTGATAGTTCCTGTGCAAACAAGGGTTTGTTCTTAAAGTCTTTGCCTACACCAATATCTTCAAGAGTTCTACTTATTCTATTTTCCAACAGATTTAATGTTTCTGTTGTAATATGTAGATCTTTGATCCATTTCAATTTTAGTTTAGTGCATGGTGAAAGACATGGGTTTAATTTTAATCTTTGGCATGTGCAAACCCAGTTTTTCCAGCACCATTTGTTAAGGAGGCTATCTTTCTTCCAGCGAATATCTTTGGCAGTTTTGTCAAACATAAGGTACCTAAGTATGTCTGGAGTTGTTTCTGCATTTTCTAGTCTGTTCCATCAATCTGTAGGTCTCTTTTTATGCCAGTACCATGCTGTTTTTATCACATTATCTTTGTAGTATAATTTCAAGCCTGGGATTGTGATATGCCCTGCCTTGCATTTGTTGCCCAGAACTCTTTTTGCTATTCTAGGTCATTCCAAATGAATATTAGGATTGTTTTCCCTAATTCTGTATGATATGCTGTTAGAATTTTGACTGGGATTGCATTAAATCTGTATAACAATTTTGGAAGTATGACCATTTTCACTATATTGGTTCTTCCTACCCAAGTGCAGTATCTTTCCATTTTCTGATATCCTTTTCAATTTCCTTTTTCAGAGTACTGTAGTTTTCAAAGTAGAGGCCTTTTATTTCCTTTGTTAGATTGATTCCTAGGTATTTCATTTTTTTAGATGCTATTATGAAAGGTGTTATATCCCTAATTTCTCTCTCAGTGAGTTTGTTATTCCTGTATGGGAAAGCTATTGATTTTTCATTGTTGACTTTGTATCCTGCTACACTACTGAATTTGGTTATTAAATCTGGAAGTCTTTTGGTGGAGTTTTTGAGGTCTTTATGTAGAGTATCTTGTCATCTGCAAATAGTGATAATTTTCCCTTTCTATCCTTTTTCCTTTTATTTCTCTCTCATTTCTAATTGCCTTGGCTAATGTTTCCAGAACTATATTGAATAGGAGTGGTGACAGTGGACATCATTGTCTTGTTCTTGCTTTTAGAATGAAAGCTTTCAGTTTTTGTCCATTTAGTTTGATGTTGGCTGTTGGTTTGTCAGTTGGCTTTTATTAGATTGAGATAAAGAGCATTTATTCCAATTTTCTGTAGGTTTTCTAAAAATCATGAATGGGTGTTGGACTTGGTGAGTCCATTTCTGGAAAAGCCTTTTCTCCATCTATTGAGATGACTATATGGTTTTTCACCTTGGTTCTATTAATATGGTGTATTAGATGTATTGATTTGCATATGTTGAACCATCCCTGCCTCCCTGGAATTAATCCTATGTGGTTATAACGTATAATCTTCTTGATGATTTACTGCATTCTGTTTGCCTAAATACTGTTCAGGATATTTGCTCTGTGTTCATTAGGGAAATTGGCCTGTAGTTCCTTTTGCTGTTGGGTCCTTCTCTGGCTTTGGTGTCAGGGCTTCCTTCCAGAAATGAATCTGGGAGTATTGCTTTCCTTTCCATTGCATTACAGAGTTTGAGAAATAGTGGCAACAGGTCTTCTCTAAATTTCTTGTAGAATTCAGCAATGAATCCATCAGGGCCTGGGCTTTTATTTGTTGGTAGGTTTTTAGTTACATTTTCAATTTCATTGATTGATATTGCTTTATTTAGGAATTTTATATATTCCTGATTCAGCTTTGGTTATTAATATATACCTAGGAATCTTCTGAATTTTCCCTTATTAGATACAAGTTCTTAAGGTAGGTACTGATGATCTTCTGGATCTGGTTTCTGCAGGATCTGTTGTAATTTTATCCTTTTCATTTCAAATTGCATTGATTTGAGTCATTTTTTTTTCCTTTTTTTGATAAGATTTTCTTTGCCTTTTTTTGGCTAAGGTTTGCAACTTTAATCTTTCAAAGAACTCTTTGATTATTTATTGATTGTTTTTACTGTTTTCTTAGTCTCCATTACATTAACTTCTGGTCTGATCTTTTCAATTTCCTCCCTCTTAAGAGCTCTGGACTGACTTGCTCTTGTTTTTCTAGAAGTTTGAGGTTCAACATTAAGTTCTTTATTGGAGCTCATTCTGTTTTTCACTACTATAAACTTCTGTTATGGTTGATACATTGTGTCAACCTGGGGAGTCTAGAGGTTTGGCTGAGTGGCTCAGCAGTTCTGCATCTTGGGGTAAAAAGGACATGCCCTTACCCTTCTGGGATGTTGTTTATTGTGTTAATCTGAGAAGTTTAGAAGGTTAACTGTGTGACTCAGAAGGGAGCCAGGAGCCTTATTTGTATTCAATCTGAGGCTGTGCAAGAGGAGGAGGGCACAGAGATTATGTGAGTGCTGCATGCCCCCTGGGCGGGGGTAGCCTGTTTACAATATGAGAGAAGAAAAGAGGCTTGTTCTTTCCCCCTTTTGCTCTTGTTGCTTTGCTGTCTTTTGCCACCATGAACATTTGTCCTGTGCTATATGCCACTGTGCCTCGGTGCCAGCCAAATATGGACTGAAACCTCCACAAACTGTAAGCTAAATAGACCTTTCCTTCCTTAATTTTGGGCATTGGGTATTTTGTCTCAGCAAAGAGAGAAAAGTAACCAAGACAGAATTTGGTACCAAGGAGTGGTGTGGTTGCTGTGACTATACCTGATTTAAGAGCCTTGGAATTAATGTGATTTAAGAGCCTTTGGAAATTGCTTGTGGGAAGTGTTTGGAAAGGTTCGGAGATGTCACCAGAAAGAGTAGAGTTGGAATGACTTCAGCTGTTCTGTCTGGGAGATTCTGGTCAGAGCTCAGAAGACCAGAAGGCTGATAGAAATCCTACTGGTAAAGACCAGGCTCGGGAGGATTCTGCTGGGAAGCAGGACTGCATTGGTTGTTGGATTCCAAATGATGTATGCTATGGCTTGGCAGAAAGTTTGTCTGCATTTTGCTTGTGTCCAGAAAATTTGCCTGAAACTGAGATTAAGGGTGTCCAGAAAATTTGCCTGAAACTGAGATTAAGGGTGGCAGCAGACTGATTAACATGGCAAAAGAAATTTCTAGGCAGTCAAATGTTGGGGCAGTGGCATGGCTATTGTTGGGGGCTTTTAGCTAGATTTATATTGAGAATTAAGAGCAAAGAGCCCAGCAGGATGATTTAAAATATTGTGAGTTTGGCCAGAAAGGAAGCTCCAGTAAAGTTGTGGACTGCAAAGATAAGGCTGAGGAGATCTCTATTGCTAAGAAGGAACAAGAGAATGGAAAAGATGGTGTGAGGGTATCACAAGAAGCAGTAAGTCTCCACCCTTTGCAGCCTCAAAACTGTAAAGGTGAGAGACCTTGCCTTGAGAAGGAAGCTAAAGAGCGCCATGTTCCAGAATGGCGATGGCAGCAGCCACACCATGTTCCAGAATGGAGGTAGCATAGAGAATATGTTCTTCAGAATTGGATTCAGTGTGCCCAGTGATCCAGGCACTCAACCTCTATGGCTAAGAGAGAAGAAGGTTTGGTTACTGCTCCAGGTGGCAGCAGACATTGGCATCATTCACATGGCCCTGGCTTTAGGTACATGAAGAATACAAGAGTTCTGAGGTTAAAGAGGCTTGCTCCCAGATTTCAGAAGGCCTGGGAGGCCAGGCAGTGTGCCTCTGAGGGCAATATGTGACGCTGTGAGTGTGAAGTAAAAGGTGCACTGGAGACCTCAGAAGTTTAGAAAAGACAGCACTGTCTGTGACTCAGACTTTTTAGCAGTGCTGAAACTGTTAGGACTTTGGCAAATCTTACAGATGGACTAAAATGCCTTTTGCATAAAGTGATGTGCATGAGTCTTTAGGGGGTGAAATGTTATGGCTCTAATGTAATATAATGTCTTTGTATCCGGAAACTGGTTTAAGGAAATGTGTCTGACTGTCAACTTGACAAGGGGTGGAGTGTTATGATTGATATATTGTGTCAACTTGGGGAGTCTAGAGGTTTGGCTAAGTGACTCAGCAGCTCTGCATCTTGGGGTAAAAAGGACACACCCTTACCCTTCTGGGATGTTGTTTATTATATTAATTTGAGAAGTTTAGAAGGTTAACTATGTTACTCAGAAGGGGGCCAGGGTGTTTACTTTGTATTCAATCTGAGCCTGTGCAAGAGGAGGGCAGGAGATGATGTGAGAGCTGCAGGCCCCCTGGGCCGGGGTAGCCTGTTTACAATATGAGGGAGGAAAAGAGGCTTGTTGCTCCACCCTTCTGCTCTTGTTGCTTTGCTCTTTTGCCACCATGAACCTTTGTCCTGTGCTATGTGCTACTGTGCCTCAGAGCCAGCCAAGTATGGACTGAAGCCTCCACAAACTGTAAGCTAAATAAACCTTTCCTTCCTTAATTTTGGGCATCAGGTATTTTGTCTCAGCAATGAGAGAAAAGTAACCAAGACAATTTCCCTCATAGTACTCCTTTCATTGTGTCCCATAAATTCCAGTACATTTTATTGGCATTATCATTTAATTGTAGAAACTAATTTCTTTAATTTCATCTATGACCCACTGGTTGTTCAAGAGAGTGTTATTTAATTTCCATGTGTTTATGAAGTTTTTGAAGTTTCTTTTGCCACTGATTTCTAATTTCACTGCACTATGCGCTGATACTGTGTATGGGATAATTCCAATTCTGCATTTACTTACCCATGTTCTATGAGATAGACCTATTTTGGAGAACATCTGTGTGCAGCTGAGAAGAATGTGTATTCTTAAGTTGTGGGGTGGAATACTCTGTAGACATCTACTAAATCCATTTGTTCAAAAGTTTGGTTCAGTTCTAATATTTCATTGTTGATTTTTTGTCTGGTTGATCTATTCGTGACAGTGGAGTATTGAGATCCCCCAGTTCAGTTGTGTTAGTGCTTATTTGATTTTTCATGTCCTTAAAGATTTATTTTATATTGTTGGGTGCTCTGGTATTTGTTGCATATGATTGTTACCTCTTCCCTTTGGATTGTTCCTTTTATAAGGATGTAGTGACCTTCTTTGTGTTATTTTCTTGATCATTTTGATTTCTAAATATCTTTAGTGACATGTACCATATAAAGATGCATTCCAATGCAATCAAAATGTTTTAAAATGTACTCTGCATGTACCATTGAAGCATGTGAGCTAAAAATTCCTGAGCACAAAGAGTTTCTCTAACGTCTAAGCAAACTAGTGCTGTTACCAGCTCCTTTGCTATTTCCAGCCCTGTAATTACTCATGTTCATCAAGCTCAGTATCTGCCATAATTACTGACTTGCTCTCCACCCCTTAGCATTTCTTTGGGACTCAGCATCTGCAGCTGCCCTGCTGGCTGGGATTGAGGCAGTATGGTTTTTTACATACCACAAGAACAATGAACAGTTCCATCTTTCTCAAAAGCTTTCTTTTATACCTATTTCTCATTAATCACTAATATTGAGACAAAAAGATTGATTTGCTTATCAGTCCCTCTTCCATTTTCAAAGCACTGATTACAAAAATCAAGAATTTATTAAAACTGACAGGCAGGCTCTATGTTGCAATAGATAATGTTGCATGGCTTGTGTCTAGCTGTTCCCCCAAAATCTCATGAGGTTGTATATAGGTGGGGCATTTTCAGAGGTGGCTAAAATTAGAGTGTGTGATGGTAGAATTGATTCATGCTAGGCTCGTGCAATGCTAGGCTCAAGAGCATCAGGATGAAGGGTGTGAGTGCTGCCCACCCTAAGTAGCCTGGATAAAATATAAGGGGCAGAAAGATGCTGTTAAGGCCCCTTGGTGGCTTTGCTACCTTCTGACTATTGTGAACTGTTTCTCCCCTGTGGTGCATGTGTGCCACAACTCCCTGCCTTGGAGCCAGCCGGTTATGGACTGAAACCTCTACAAAATATGCGCTACATAAACCTTTCCTCCTTTAACTTTGGGTGTGGGTATTTTGTCTCAGCAATGAGAAAAGTAACTCATAAGACAGTCCATTGGATTTTTATCATGCATCAAAGGAGAATTAAAGAATTTATTAAAACTGCCTTCCATAATTTAACTTGAAGGCACCTCTTACCCTAAGCGTTTTACTCAAATTTTCAAGCAATAACAAATAATGCTGTTTTAGTTTTCCCACTGAAATATACATACTTTCTTTTTATGGTCATTTTATTTTTGTATACTAACAGCATTATATTGTGGATTATTTCAATATCTGAATATCTGTAATGATAATTTGCAGTGAATTTTAGATTTAAAAACCATAGGGAAATTCATGCCTGGAGAGAAATACAGGAGTGTGTGCTTGTGTGCTTGTGTGTGCGTGTGTGTGTGTGTGTGTGTGTGTGTGTGGTGGGATTTCTCTTATGAGGAAAGACTTTATTTTTATTTTGTTAGTAACTTTTTGTTTAATTAACTACTCGTGTGAATCTAGGTATTCCTTTTACATTCTGTGTAGCAGAGCAGATGGTATGTGTTGGTAAAAATAGAGTTTATTTACTATTTGTAAATTAATTGATGGAGTTTTGGTACAAAAAGGTGGTTAGGACTCGGGGGTGTAGTTCAGCAGTAGCGCACTTGCCTAGGATGTGTGAGGTTCTAGGCTCAATCATTAGCACTGCAAAATCAATCAATCAATCAAAATTTTAAAGGTTGGTTAAACTATCTTTGCAGTGTGAGGCCATTATTTTCTTTTACCTACCCATTTTAAAGATTCGGGAGAGATTTGATCATATATTGTGCTGGGGGATGGGGGTGGTACAGGTGACGAAAGGAGCAGGAGACGAAGACAGAGTGCGTGATTGTATTAATAGTAGCAACACATAGGCTTCCCAGAGCACATTCTGCAAAGCAATTAACTTCGCTGACAGTAGAAAAAGTACCTATTAAGCTTGAAACAGAGTAAAAGTCTTTAATTGGCTAAGGAAAGGGGTTTTTCAGTAACTAAAAATGAATTAGAACATTGAAATGATATTTATTTACTTTTTAAGTTTCAGATGAGAGTTTAAAAGAGGGGAGAAGCTTCCAGTAAACAATTTTAACTTTCCTTCCTGCTTATTGAAAGCAAATTATAACCTTCCTGTTGTTGAAAAAATGTGAATTAAGGAGAATGGATGTGCAGCCCGCCATTATGAAAAGACAGGGCAACTTGGTTGCAGCCATTCAGATTCTGACAAGCATTAACAGAAGCCTCAGGGGGAACTGTAAATAATTTTCCTAGACTCATAAAAGAAAAGAAAAAAGAATACAGGGAATAGTTGGTAGGATTGGTTTTTCCTTTGACTTCTTTATACTTTTTTCAGTGAAATTTGTTTGAGGATGTCTGTTATCAAGAAAATAGAATGTTTTCAGTATGTGTATATTGAGGAGGATGAAAAGCGCCAAGCAAAAGCCAAATGAAAGAACACTTTGTGAAACCACCTCCGCCTCTTTATTGCAATGAAAAAAGTTAGAACAGCACAAAGATCCTGGGAAACACTATGATTTATTATTATTATTTTTGTGACAGGGTCTCACTATGTAATTCAGACTGGCCTTGAACTCACTCTGTAGTCCAGGCTGCCCTCAAACTCAAAGTGCTTCTCCTGCCTCAGCCTCACATGCTAGGATTACAAGTGTACACCACTATGTCCAGCTCTGATTTTTTTTGATAGGTTGTTTCACTGTGAATGAGTAGAGGGAGGATGGATTTTTTAATCCGCCAAAAAATTGCCCGTGATTGTAGTTTTTGAATAAACCAAGACATATATTCATTTACCCCATTGAAAGCTATTTGAAAGATATTAAGTTCCTATTATCTACAAGCAAAAAGATGATAAAAAAGACACACTACATTCCTGCAGAGAGCTTACTGGAAGTATGTACACACATATGTGAAAATGAGGTACTATCCATATTCCGCCCTTATGTGCATATAAAAGGGTTACCACGGTGAATAAATCAGAGTCCTACTTTGTGCGGAGCTCATGTTGTAGCAGGATAAGCAAACAACAAATTAACAAATGATGTAATTTCAGATACTAGCAAGTGCCATGAAATACAGTTGTCCCTCGCTATATTGTAGTTCACTTACTGTAGCTTCACTGTATTGGGGGTTTTTTAAAAAAAATATATCTAATTCTGTATTGCAGAGTTTCACCATATTGTGGGATTTTGCAGTACATATGTATTTGTATATTTGTGATTTTAAATATTTTTGCCTAAAATTTAAAGCAATATAAGAAATATAAAAAATGTTAATTCAAACATATTAAAAGAATATTAAATTGAAATAAAATACAGTATGTAATCAGCAGATGAATACCATACTGTACACAGTGGAAATACAGTACACCACTACCACTTGCACAAGTTGGCCAACGTGAGACTGTACATGGCACACTATTGGCTGATGGAATGGAAGGCGGCCATCCACAGCACTGTATTCTGTATCCTGGATGCTAAGTAGTTCAGTGACCATAGCATCAGTCTGTTTGCTCTCCTGCACTGGGCCCATATGTTCAGCATCTCTCCTTGTCCACTTCACATCAAGTACGCATATAGAATTTTACATGTTGTTAAAATTACGTAGGTTTAAGAGTGTAGAAAGTGTTCAACAGCATATGAAGTTTTTATGAGATTGTGGGGAAGGTTAATAAGAGAGTAGGAAAGGTTTATAGAAGTGTGGGAGGGGTTTAGAAAGCCGTAAAAATATATGAATAATAAAACACATATAACACCAGTTTTGCAGATTTTCACCTATTGCAGGGGCTCTGCAATGTAACTCCTGCAATAGGAGAGATATCACTGCATACTGAATAGTGAGTTGGAGTGACAGGGGTCAGGAGGAGGCTTTGGACTGAGATTTAAAAGACAGGAGATTCTGGGGAAAGAGTATTCTAGGCAAAGGGAATTATAAAGACACCAGAATGAACCTTGGGGTAATCCTGGAGACACATGAAAGTCAGGACCATCTTTGGATATGGCTTGTGATCCCCAAGAGTTCATACATCACAGGATTGGCCCTTGGTGTGGCAGTGCTGGGGTGATTTGGGGCTTCTAAGAGGCAGGCCCAGTGGAGGTCCTTGGTGCCTGTGTAGAGGCTCCAGGCAGTTCCCACGGGGCTTCTGAGTCAGTTCTGGAGAAAGGAAGAAGCTTAAAGGCTACCCAGCCTCTTTGGCTCCTTGCCTGGAGGTGTGATTCCCCCCTCCCACATATGCTTCTGCCACACAGAGTCACCCACCATGAGGTCCTCAGGAGAGTGAGGCTGATGCCAGCACTGTGCCCTCGAACATTCAAAGCTGTTAGCTAAAGAAACTTCTTTTCAGCTGGGTGTAGTGGTGCATGCCTGTAATGCCAGCACCAGGGAGGCAAGGCAAGAGGATCTCTGTATGAAGCTAGCCTTTGCTATATAGTAAGTTCAAGGCCAGTCTGAACTATATAGCAAGATCCTGTCTCAAGAAACAAAACAAAACAAAAATAAGCCTCTTTTCTTGTTAAAGTAGCCTGCTTCAGAGTCTTATTATAGTAACAGAAAACAGACTAATACAGTCAGTATGGTTGAAGTTCAGTAAGCTGGAAAAGTAGTAGGAAAAAATTCTGAGAAGTAGAGAGAGGTTAGGAGAAGAGTTTGGATGTTATTCTAAGTGCAATCAGAATCCTTGGGAGTGGCATGTGATTTATGGGGTTGGTTGGTTTGCAGTGCTGGATTGAACCCAGGACCTCCTATGTGCCAGTGAGCTACATCACCTGCTCTGATTTATGGTTTTCAAAGCTTGCACTGTCTTCTCTGAGAATAATGAATGGATAGGAAGGTGAGGGTGCAAGCAGGGAGACATATAAGAGTGTCTTCCAAGCCAGACATGGTGGTGCACACCTGTAATCCCAGCACTCAGGAGGCTGAGGCAGGAGGATCATTGCAAGTTCAAGACCAGCCTGGGCTACAAAGTGAGCTTAAGGCGATCCTGAACTGTATAGTAAGACCCTGTCTCAAAAAGAAAAAAAAAAAAGAGCCAAGTGTCTCTTCCAGTGGGCTGAGTGAGAGAATGATGACAGCTTTGGGTGCAGTGGAAGATGCAGAGATGGAGAGTGGAAGGCCCGGGGCTGGGGAAGCAGAACTGACCATCATGTGGGTATGTGAGTAGCAGGAGAGAAGATGTAAGCATCACCTCCAGGATTTCAGTTGAGCAATGGGGTAGGTAGTTGAGAAGACTCAAGATAGGTAGATAGAGAAGACTCAAGAAAAACAGGCTTAGTGGGGAAATTTATTTATTTAAATTTTATTTTAAAGACAAAAGAATGGAGACATATGAACCAGAAAAGCCATAAACAATACAGAAAATACAAAGCTATACAGAATATAGTAAGGAATTAGCACTGGATGTTATATTACATAGTTATCTTCACATGAGTTAACACAAAAACATTAAAGGAAATACCAAATTATAGAGAAGGTAGTAGGGAATTTGCACTGGATGCTGTATAATATAAAGTTACCTTCACTTCTGTTAATGCAAAAACGATTGAGGAAATACAGAATTATAGAGAACATAGAAGGGAATTAGCTCCAGATGCCATCCTACATAATGTTACCTTCACCTTTGTTGCTCAGTTACACAGATGATGGCCCATTTGATCATTCAGTTTTTCTCCTCCCTCATTTCCGTTGCCCTACCACTCAATCATTCATCTTCCCTGTGACAATAACTGTACTCCTGGGTTTATCTATATCCTTGGACTCTCACCTTGGGAAGAGATACAGCTGCCTCAGACTATACTACAACATACATGGGTGTATACAAACTGCCATGGTAGGAGGTGGGAAAGCACATATGCTCACAGCGGACCGCCCGGCTCCACCCTGTCGTCGAGCTATGGGTGGGGGTGGGTTCAGTCCATGAGGTGCCTTGAGCAGGGCCCTCAGCGGAGCAGCCATTGGGCCCACTCCGGAGCAACAGCGGAGCAGCCACAGGGCCCACAGTGGAGCAGCTGTGGGGCCCACTGCAGAGCAGCATCAGGGCCCACTGCGGATCATCCGTGGGGCCCACAGCGGAGGAGCCGCGGGGCTTGCAGCGGAGCAGCCATGGGGCCCTCTGCAGAGCAGCCGTGGGGCCTGCAGCGGAGCAGCTGCGGGGCCCACTGCGGAGCAGCTGTGGGGCCCACTGCAGAGCAGCCATTGGGCCCTCAGGGAGAAGCCGCAGGGCACGTGCCCCCATCGGGGTGCCCTCTGTGACCCTTTTGGCTCTGTCCCGTTGCCTTGATGCCAGAGGCCCTTTCTTCTCCTCCCACCACCTCCTGATCTCCAGCATTACTGTTCCCCACCCCTTGCAGATGGGCAATGGGTCTCCGAAGCTGAAGCTGCGAATGCCGAAATGAGGGCATGGGCCAAGGGTGTGCTTGGAGCGGCGACCTCCTCCCTCTCCGTCTCATATCCCTCTGACTGCGCCATGGCAAATCTCCAATCCCTTCCTCCAGAGGAGGTTTTGCTTAGTCTTTCCGAGGGTTTCAGTTCCCATTTCAGATCCTTCTCGAGTTCAGTATGTCCACCTCTTTCCTTTCTGTCCTTCACATGTTGCTATATTCCTATGTCTGAGTGGCATTCCTCCAGGAGGTTCTCTCTCTGCTGCCTACCCGGTCGCCATGGGTTCATACAAGGTTCATATATGCAAGCAGTATGGAGACACTCTTGTTGCTTGTATTAGTAGTTTGGGGTGAGTCCTGAAGCCTGTGGACTCGTCCCATTGCTGTCAGGAACAGGTGGTGATTGCGCAGGCTGCCGAGGCTCAAGGTGCTCACAGAGGGCGTTCAGGGTGGGAGCTGAAGCCCAGTAACTCAGTTCATGCTTCCTGCTTGATGTTGGAGTGAGGAGGGTGTGGGGCCGTGTGATCCACCTCCATCTGCAGCTCTCTCTTGCTGTCGTGCTCCAGTTCCCATTTGTTCCTTGGCTGTATCCCTGGGAGTTGCTGTGGCTCTGATGTCGCTGCCGATCTACCCCACCGCTCCCCACTGGCAGCCGCCCACACAGTGGAGAGGCAGTAGGCCACAGCCTCGAGGCAGGCATAGAGCTGGGTGTGGTGGGATGTGTACTGGCTGCTCTGGCTCCACCTCGCCTCCCGGTGCTGATTAGGAAGGTTGCTGCAGGGTGGGGACTCTGCTTCAGTGGCTGTTGCAACCTCTCATCCTCACACTGGATTTGACAACAGTTCCCAACCACCATTGCCTCTTTTCCTGGCTGC
>PVLD010014154.1:0-53391 GCA_004027595.1 Dinomys branickii
CAAGGTCCCGAGCTCCTTGGAGGATGAAAACAGCCAAGTTCATCAGGAAAGCCAGCATGACGAGCTCCTCCAAAACAACCAACAGCTCCTTACAGCGTCTACCTGCTCCCAACAGCCTAACTTCTCTTTTTCACTTCTGTCTCTTCTGCTGCTGGCAACAGTCCTCAGGTGGGCCCCCCATGCACAACAGCACGCTTACTCAGTTCAGCTGGGGTTATAAATTGACCACCAGTTGTCAATCCACCACAGGGTACTTTGGGAGGTTTGGAATGCATTGTGGATATTTCTTATGGGAAAAATAGTCTTATAACCAACCTGAGTTACAGCTAGCCTTGTGAATGAATTGAGATTGAAAGTTAAGAATCCACTGTACTATTTTAAATTTGATGTAGTTAATGTCTCTTTTATCTTCTGAATAATCCATTTTAATATAAAAGGTCTATCCAGATACCTAGGCATATTCTTCCAGGATAACTTATTTTTATATCTAAGTATTTGCTTTATGTAGAATACTGTGAACTACAAACAAAAAAACTTGATTACTCCCATAATGATATTTTATTAAACATCTTTGCATACATGTTTTTAATGCATGGCTCTTGTCATTTCTGTAGGATAGATTTCCTGCAGTGAGAGTACTGAGTTAAAGAACATGTGTAATTTTGAGAGATATTGGTAGGTTTTCACATGGGCTGAAAGTTCACATTTCAACAGTAGTGTATGAACAGAATGTGGTATTTACTTAAATATCTTTAACACTAAATGTTCCCCTTAGCTTTTCATATTTGTTGATATAATGCTTGTAATGCGATAGCTTCTAGTGATTGGCTAGCTTACTGTATTATTTCACTGAGGACTGTGAAGAGAATTCACCCCACTAGAGATGAAATTCTGGATTCAATGTCTGTAATCATCAATTTCTGCCCCATCATACTCCACGGATCTATGCACATTTTAAACTTTCTACCACTTATCTTCAGGTTACATTTTTTTATATATTCTTTTCTACTTTCATCTAAAATACTATGAAAAATATTGATTGTACTTTTAGGCTTTTCAATTCCTAGCATCTAAAATTCGATAAGTAATTAACTCACACTTCCCTAAATATATAAGCATTTTTCATTGCCATTTGTATTTGTTTTCCTTTGAATTGCTTATTAATATCATTACTAACTATATTTGCAGCTATTGCATGAACTTTGAAGCGTTTTGGTATGTTATAGATATTATCTTACACGTGTGTTACAAATATTTTCCTTAACTTTTGTGATTGTTTTGCCTATTACACTCTTTGTTTTTATACAGCAAGTGTGTTTCAAATCTTCTGAATATCCTATCTTAATAAAAATAGTCATTCCAGTATATACACGCTTTTGAAAGCTTTTCCCTTCCCTTTAAAATTTTACTTTGTCTAGATAATAGATAAGTTCAACTTTATTTTCCTCAATGAATTCTAATTATACAGGCAATATTTTTTCTCCTTTAATTTCGTATGTGCAGTCAGAAATCTCTTAAATTAATCAATAGTGCTCCAATTCTAAAAGTAAAGAACTATTTATGACTTAAACTTGATTTGCTTTTTAAAGATAGCTTAATGGATGCATAAAAACATAAAAGCTGTACATATTAACAGAGTAGCAAGTGTTTCATAATTGTACTTATCGTGTGATGTTGACCTCAGATTAAATGTATGAAGCTCCTCAACATTTACTTTTCTTTGCGGAGCATTCAAAATCTGTTCTAGCTTTGGGAAGTGTACAGTAAGTATATTATCTATGATTACCATCCCATGGCAGCACTATTTTTGAGTTAATTATTATTTTCCACATAATAGAATCATCACCTTTTTCATATATTCGATTCTTTCTATACTTGAATTTGTTTCTTGGCTTTTATCTACTTCAATTAATCTATTTATAGCATATCACAATACCTGAATACATTATTATAAATGAAAACCAACTCTAATTTTATTTTTAAATATATTGATTATCCTTGTGAAATTTATGTGTTATAGGAAATTTAATGCCTTTTTGTCACAGAATAAAAGAGAGCTTAACATTGGTAAGAGTTTGCTGAAATTTCACTCAAATCATTTATCTGAGGGACAGTGTGTATTTGGTATAATGCTAGTTTTTCGATGGAATAGCTAACATATTAGTTTTACATAACAAACCATTCTGAGGTGCAATGGCTTAAAATAACAATGATTACTATTTGCTCTATATGTCTGCCATTTCAAGAACTTGGAAGTGACCTGAGTGGACCTTCTGCACTGGGACACAGGCACGAAGTTGCATTCAGGAGGTGGTTGGAGGCGTGGACATTTAAAGGCTCCTTCACTCACTTGTCTGATGCCTGGGCTGGGGAAGAGAAGCAGCGTCACTTGATGAAACAGGATATATTGTCACATCCATCACTGAAAATTGCCATTTCTTAGAACATGGTGTGGTCTTCATTTATTCTGTCCTGGGTTTCTGGACTCTAGAATGATTTTATACCTTCATTTGTATAGGTTCTGTACATATCATGTTAAACTTATTCAATATTTTATAGTTTTTTGTTTGCAATTGTATTCTTTTCTTTTTTATTCTGTCTTATTTTTGCTACTATGAAAGACAGCTACTGATGTTTAAATATTTGCTTTAATTCATTCATTCAAGTAGTTTTAATAAACTCTTGGATTTTCTTAGATGTTTAGTAATAATGGCAAAAAGAAATAATTTTCCAAAATGAAACTAATTAAAATTTCACCATTATCCTAGACAGGGGAATCTCTGAAAAGATGTTGAATAATAAAGGACAGCACATAGTCTATTCTTGCTTTTTATTTTAAAATAAATGCTCTTGTATTTTCACATAGATTGATGCTTACTATTGTTTCTGCTAAATAATTTCTATTGTTTAATTACATTTTTCATATATATGTTATACTCAAAATTCCCCCAAACATCGCTGGAGCACTAGTCTTCATATGTATTTAAAATATTCCGTTTTTAAATCATTATTTCAATTTAATCTGAGATGGGTCTTATTGTTCCTTATTTTCTCCCTTTGCTCTGTATTTTACAAAGGGATAATCAATTTCCTGCCTATGTTCCATTTTATATACACAGCTATACTTCTCATTTATTTATCCACCCCATTGGTCATTGCTTCTCCTGGATTTCAGTGTCAGAGGGGTGGGTAAGTCATGCTTCTCTTCCTACTCATGTTTTCTTAAAATTTTTAACTCACAGTTTACTCTGTCTCTGACTCTCTCCATCTCGCCCTCTCTCCTCTCTTTCCTCTCTCCCTCTCTCTCTCATACTAGTAATGACTTGAGTCTCAGTGACTGTAGATGATCCAGCTGAAGATCCTCTCTGTCCTCTAACTTCTCAGTTTATATTAACACTGACGCCAGATAGTATCACTTCTGGACTCGAGGCCATCCGAGAGATCTCTGTAAACTCTCTGACCATGCTTCTAGTTTTCATTTTCCTTTCTCTGCCCCAGAAAACCTGACCTCATTGTGGTTCCTCAAATGTGATTCCCTTCTTACCTGGCAAACTTCTACTCAGATAACCTATAACCTAGTGATTTGTCACTGATGGCTTAGTCCGGGCTAAGATCTGTTTCTTAGAGAAGCCTTCCATAATCAACTTGTGTAAAGGTGTAATTGTTCTCAAGGGCCCGCCTTGGCTTTCTCTGTAACACTCGTCATTGTCCAACATGTCAGATGCTGTTCTTCTCTTATTTATTGGCTTTCTTCCTCATTCAGAACAAGGCAGAGGCTTCCACCATCTTTATCATCGTGTTTGCTCAGAATGTTCAGGAAGATACAACTAGATGTCTCTTAAATGAATACATGACACACCACAGTCGCCAGCAGGCTTGCTGGGCCTCCCCAGCGCTGGCTTTGGGAGAGACAGACTTTCACCACTTAGATCTCCAAAGCCGTGCAGAAGGAAGAAGAGAAGGGAGAGGAGGCAGAGACGGAGAGAGAAGCTCTGCTATTTTGTGTGACTTAAATTTGTAGTCATTCAGTCACCGCTAGTTTTTATAGATTAAGCAAGACGCAAAAGTCCATGTAGGTTAGAAGACATAAACAGCTTATGTCTGAAAATGAACCACTTTTAAACACTTGGGTTTTTTCCTCCAAAAGGGTTATGAGAGACAGACCTGGCATTCGAACCCTCTTTTGGGTTCGAATTTTTTATCATTTTTTTCAGCTTTCCCCTTTTATTAATTGCAGCATTTTGCATTTAGTTAATTTTTTTACCATTTCTTGAGGTGAGGTAAAAGTCCATTTATCATTCATCTGTCTTTTTCACAATGAAATATTTAAAAATCAATTTTTTGCCAAGATAGCTTTAGCAATGTATCACTTTGATAGGAAGTCTTATCTCTTTCATAAATTTGAAGTGGTTTAGTTTTCACATCCTCTAAGTGTAAATGTATTTATTTATTATTTACTTGTTTATTGTTTTGATACTGATAATCAATCTCAGGACCTTGACCCTGACAAGCAAGGTGCTGTGCTACTGAGCTATATCCCTGGCCCCTAAATTTTTTTTCTACGAAATCAAAATATACTAGTAACTTTTATAATCTTTATGTTTTGTTTTGTTGTTTATGTTTTATTGTAGCTGATTTGAGTGAAATAAAATACCATAAATTTCACTGATCTTGATCGGAGAATTTTTTTCTGTATTATAAGAATTTTATTTTGTATAATATTCTTTTAATACTATTTCATCACCGGGTGGGGTGGCACATGCCTATAACCCCAGCACTCACGAGGCTGAGGCAGGAGGATCTCTGCCATTTTGAGGCCAGTGTAAGCTACATAGTGAGACCCTGTCTCTAAATAAATAAATAAATACTATTTCCTAGATATTCAAAAATATGTATTTCATATATTTTATAGTGTGAAGTATTACACTGAATTATTTAACTCCTCTTTCCCTTTCATTATTTTTTAAAGCCATCTTCTCTGTGAATTTCTAATAATTCTTTACATATTTATTTACCTTTTTCTTTGATTTTGGTGTCTTATCTTTTACTTAATTCTCTTTTTTATCCCACCAGAGCTTTAATGTTAAATTCTGTGAGTGATGTAACTGCACATTTTTTACTTGCTGTTGTCCAATATTTCATAGCTAGTCTGTTTCTACAGTTCACTGAAAATACATAAACTGTTTTTAATTCAACTTGATGGTATCTGATTGCCATAAAGAGACTTTTATTTTGGTTGCATTCATTGTAAGAAACAAATTTATCTTATTATTTTAATATTAATTTGCCCATGTTTAAATATGATTTGAGAGGTTCTACTAGTCATTTGTTCTCTTTATTATTTCTTACTTTTTAAACAAACTACTTCCTCCTCTTACACTTTCTGTTCCCTGCCCACTGAAAAGACCAGAACCCGTATTATCCCTTTTGACTATGCTTTCCCACCCATTTTCATCTCGGGAGAGGAAATGGGACATGAATACGTACAGGCTCCTCACTCCACTGGGTTCCAGATAATCCAATCAAAAAGCTGTCTTATGAGCCCCAAATCCAGAGGTTGGAAGGGCACTTTAGATGATCACAACACAGTCCCATGCTCTCAAAATTTACAGCTGGATATTGTGATTCAGTGATTTCTTACAGGAATTGTACATGGAGGAAGAAGGAAGAAAGAAAAACAGGTTTCACATATCAGGACTCCCTGGCAGCCTGTGCTACTTGTACAAATACCTTGGGTACAATTTTAGTCAAAGTGTTACTGAGTTTTCCAAGGGTTTCCATACTTGGTGCTTCCTGTAGGCTCTTCTGCACCTGAGTCTTCAGATTCCCTAGAGCAGGGAGGACTTCACTGAGGTGCTTCTCCTCAGAATCACGATACTGTGAAATCACTCAGTGATTTCTCCAATTTCCTTTCTACACTACCTTAAATCTGTACATCGACACTGGGACAATCAGCTTTACCTGCAGAGAGAGTCAGGGTGGAAACAAGCATGAACCAAGCAGAGAGGGTTTTGTTCATGGACCTACAAGAGCCCTCACTCTCTGGGACATCTGTAGACCAGTCAGATTAGCAGATCTCTTCTTTCTTTCAAAAATTAGGCAGCTAGGAGAAAATATGGGGAAAGATATTGATTCATTAATAAGTTATTTTGCCATAGAAAATAACAGTTTCTATAATTCATAACAATAATTTGTATAGATCTTAATTTTACTAACAATTATAAATGTTTTTAGGATACAACACATAGCGGATTCTTGAAATGATAGTTACTGTTCCTCACCATTTTAACATGGCATCTTACTGTCTGAATTCCTCACAAACTAATGCAGTTTAATAGTTTCTGTCCATTTTTTCAATATTGGAAATTTTTTTAGCTTTTTTCATATCACACAAGACATGAGAAACTAAGGAATTAGAAGATGCTTCTGGTGTGTTATACTGTGTGTGGTACAGAGTAGAGACTAAATAAACACTCACTATCATTAGTGGTAATAATCTGTCTGTGTGATGAAGAGAAATTATAAATTATAAGATAACATGTGTCATACCACTAGTAAGTTCTCTTTGAATGTACAAAATTATTAATTAGTATTTTTGGATATAATATTTTAAAAAGCTGAATTTAACTGGATTGTAAACAGGCGGGCCATGTACTCTACCTTTTAAAAAGGGGAAATACAATAGGAGATGTTATAATTGTCAGAAATAAAAATATGTTGCCTGCTTAGTTCCCCTGATTTATTTTTAAACTACATTTAAAGCGTCTATTTTATAGCATATACTGGAATTTTATGGAGAATTAAAGTCACAGTCACTAGTTTATGTAATTACATAATTTAAAAATATCACCATGTGTATTTATTAGAAGCTAATTTTCTCTTCTACATCTTGTTCTCCACTAAATCTATTCCATGAGACTAGAGTCAGAAAGAAAGAACATTTGACAAAGGTGAAACCCTTACTAAGACAACAGGAAATATAACCCTGTTCACTGGGTGTGGCAGCACACATGTGTAATCCCAGGACTCTGAGAGACTGAGGCAGGAGGACTTCCAGAGTGCAGCCTAGCCAGAGCAATTTAATGATTTAGAGAGGGTTTTCCTCAAAATAAAATAAATTTTTAGAAGCCTGGGTTGTAGCTCATTGCAGAGGTCCTGGGTTCAATCCCAATACCAAAAAAGGAGGAAGAGGAAGAGGAAGCAAATGAAAGCAAGGAAAGAAAGAAGAGAGAGAAAGGAAGAGAAGGAAGGAAGGAAGGAGGAAGGGCGGGAGGAAGGGCGGGAGGAGGTAGGAGGAGAGGGGAGTCTCTCCAAGTAGAGGCGAGGGACAGCTGTACTTAACTGAAGAGGGAGGAAAGGAGGAAAGAGAAGCAAATGGTGAGACAGCTGTGTTCTGACTTCTTTTCCAGAGTGAAATCTTAAGAGACCAAAAGAAGTCCACACAGGTTGAGGTCAGACTATAGAACAAGGATCTTTCTCTTCACTTCCTTTTGGGAGGTGACGAGACCCCACCTTGGAGGCGGAGGGCAAAGAGTGAGTGTCGGTGGGAGGCAGTGGGAACAACAGCAGGTGAGTAAATTCTCCTTCCTGTTTTTTCTCTCCTCGGACAGAGAAAGGAATTTGAAGCTCCTGCGTGTCCTGAGAGAAAGCTGCATTTAGCTGGCTGAAGAAGTAGACATGAATTTATAAATATGACCCTGAAGACAAGCAATATGAGACAGGTTTTCTAGGCAAAGATTCATCTCATTTTGAGAAGTTATGGTCAAGTGATAGCTGCAGTAAACTGAGTCAACAGAGAGGACCCCCAGTTCCTGAGGAACCATAGAACACACAAGCAGGTCACGAATGCCCCAATTACCCAGAGACTAAGGGCCTGGGATTTCCCTCAAATCTCTGCATCCTATCTATCTTTCTTATGTCACAGAAGAGCCAGTGCCAGTCCAGATATTATGGCCTGGAGGGGGATGTTTTCTGTATGGCTTGGGTATCTATGTGATGGCAGCTGCAGGTGGATCCTCTTGGGATGAATATTAACTGGCAGAATTCAGTAAGGCCCCTCTTAAAATACTAGCCTAACAGTTATTTTGTATGTTGCCTTGCTGAAACAATCTCATTTCACATGCTGAAAGTGAAAGATGAACTATTTTTATACAAATTCTAATATTTTAACAGAGAACAAGCATCTTCTACTGAGGAGAAAAGATTCTAATTAACAAGTCTCAAAACAGCAAAGCTGTGTATTTACATGTTATTGCTAGATTACTGTACACGGATAGAGTAGTTATTTTACACAGAAACAAAGAGATTCAGATCTAGAGAGATCCTAGAGAGTATCTAATCTAAACTCAGAGATGAAGCCTCTGAGATCCAAAGAAGTTTGGGTAGCTGGCCTTGGGTCATGCATCCAGGAGGGAAAAAGGCAGGAAAGAGCACAATCTTGATTTTCTTTCTAGTGTCTTTTCCTCTACTTATCATCACCATTAATTCAAAGACTTCCTTATCCTTGAAAATTAATCCATTCATCTGTAAGTATGGAAGACGCTATGCTTCATGGATTCCTCCTTTTCCAGATTCACTTTTGTGCTTGAACCTGGCTGGTAAAGGAGCTTTCTCAAAGAATGACTGCTGGGCAAATTATATGATGATCTTAGTAATTTAGTATCATCATGCTAACATCATGTTAGACTTCTTAATTCTATTTTTTTTCAGATTGAAGACATCTGGAGAATTCTTCATTCTGGTCAAGAAAATGTTATGGTAATGGTTTTGAGTTTTAAAGAGACTTAAATGTTCCTCTTAAAAGGAAGACCTAGAAAATTCTTCCACTATTATTAATTCTCAGAAAATAATTTAATTGAAACTAACCACAGCTAATTAAAATGATAATTTCTCATTTTGCTTTGTGGTCCCATGGACTTAGTTCAACCAAATATATATATATATATTCTTTTTTTAGCTCTTGTGGGGATAACTTTGCTAAAGGTCTGCATCCAGGGAACAAGATAAGAAATAACTTCCTATTTATATTCTTTTCACAAGATAAAAACATCTTGTACCACTTAACACTTTCTGAAAAATTTTACATTTGCTCATGTATGCTTTAATTATTTAACTTTTAATGCTATCAAATAGGTTTCTTAC
The DNA here is from genome assembly GCA_004027595.1 of Dinomys branickii. Classification (NCBI taxonomy): domain Eukaryota; kingdom Metazoa; phylum Chordata; class Mammalia; order Rodentia; family Dinomyidae; genus Dinomys; species Dinomys branickii. The sequence goes on from PVLD010014154.1 coordinate 9,142, forward strand.
ACACTTTTAAAACAAGTCTTGATTTATCTGAGTTTATCTTGATTTGTGTATATAACAATTCAATGTAATTTAATGACATTTATTGACGTTTAGTTAATATATCATTGGTTTTACTACAGGGCAGGCTTTACTCTAAATGCTCCCTAAAGATTAATGCAATACATACCATGCAATATTTCCTAAGTTTATAAATGAAGAAACTGCTGAGGCACAGAGCATTTAAGACAACAATGAAACTCGTTTTAGCCACATAGATGAAAACAAAAAATTTAGTTTGAAGCATCACTTAGGGTGTTTCTAGGGATTCCAAGTTGAAGAAAAACCTGTGCTGTGAAGAAAATTCCCCTATAATGATAGATAAAAATAGAATTATAAAAGCAGCAATGTTTACTATTATGGATATATATATGGGAAAATGAAAAGAGGAGTTTCAGAAGTATCCCTGAACTTGTACTCTAAGAATAAGGAGAATTTTACCTAAGAAGAATGTTATTTAAGCAAAAATAGGGGAAGACGTCTCTACAGGGCAAGCATTAGCTACTAGAACAGTGTGAGCTGTATTCCTACAAACACGTTCATGAGTTTGGGGGCGGTTGGAAAATAGTGATTAAAAACACGCACCTAGAGAGTGAAGCAGGGCCAGATTTAAAGTGACATTCAAGGAGAATTAAAATTCTAAATTTATAGTGGGGATGGCTGGCCATCTAGGTGTTCTCCACATACGAGAATACTGTAGTTGCGTCTGAGTGTTAGGGGGGTGAATCCAGCACCATTGTGGAGATGGGATTTGAGTGAGGAGTGTGACAGTCCAGCTAAAAATAAGGGCTACTTCAAAGTCCGTGGACATGAAAATTAAGGTCTAAGCAAGGATAATGCCAAGGAGAAGAAAACGAGGAAAATGGTAAGAGATACAGGAAGGTTGACAGGCTGCAGAACAAAGTGATGCATTCATTCTTAGAAGTAGGGGCTGGAAGGACAATGTGCAAATCTGGCTGAAAACATGAGTGAAGAAAAGATTAGCTTCTGTGATGTAAAATATGGTCTTCTCAGGACTTACAGCCCTAAGAGCTGAAGGGGCACAGAAATGAGGGTCAGGAATTAATGTTCAGTCAAAATGTCATTTGATAATTTCTCATTAAAAGAGATGGGGGAAAAGATGGGAAATGAGAATTTCTCATAAAAAAGATGGGAAATAGCAGGAGTCCTAAAGATGGATGACCAAGGGAAAAAGGAATCCAAAGTCCAACAGGAAGAAAATGTCCAGGAAGGTGCAAATGTTTGGCTCTCTGTAGCACAAAACGGAATGTTAGTATGCTGAGAACTGTGAAATTGGGTAGCGAAGGGACTGTTTAGTCTAAACTCATTTTGAGGCTTTCATTCTGTAGACGAAATGTGAATTGCTGCATACTTCCCCTAAGACATCATTTCTTAACTCTGGTACCTGGAATGTTACCTTTCACGACAAAAGACATTTTTCTAATGTGATCAGGTTGAAGGTCTTGGGATGTGAGGGTTCCAGATAAACTAGTGTACTTCCAGTAGGGCGGCAGAAAGAGGTAAGGGTTACAGGAGAAGAAGGTACTATTTGGACCGAGGGGAAGTACCCAGCTGCTGACTTTAGAAAGAAAGAGACCATGAGTCGAGAAGCTAAAGAAGATAGCTCTGAAAGCTGGAGATGGAAGGGAAATGGCTTCTTTCTCCTGACAGAGCGCTGGTCTTGGTCCCTGGTGTGCACTTTCCTCCACACTGATGCTAACTGAAGCAGCTTTACTGCCTACTGTACAGCATTGGTTGTAGGATATAAAATTATTTGCTAATACTAAGAGTGCCCATTAGGCCTGCTTTTTCCTAAAGGTGGTCAGCAGGAGAGAAGAAGGGAAACAAGGATACTTCTGAATCCAGCTTGTCCAGTGTGGTACCTGTGCTACAAAGGATGACCTCACTCCTCAAGAAGGGTTCACTTTCAAGGTACAAACTTAAGGAAGACAAAAATAAGGGGATGGGGAAGATGACTAAACATTTGAGAATAAAAATTCTTAGGATTAACAGTTTAACAGAATGTCATTTTAAGAAAGCTTATAAGTAAATACAGTCTTTAAAAATAACCAAGTTTGATAAAAACGTTAAGGAAAATGCAATGTAAGACCGTGTGCAGCAAGACACCCAAACTAAAGTGTCTCTTAGATGCTTAAAAGAAAAAAAACCCTTAATAATTATTGGTAGACTAGGGAACTTGTAGCCTCTAAAAGGAATAGTTACAGGAGAAAGGAGAAAGGTTTTCAACCCTGATCCAGTTTTCCAGTTTTTAAGGAGAGCAAAAACAGAGAAATAAGGGAACTTCTATGTGAGATCTTCAAGGTATTAATCATAGGAAACTATATTCACTTCCTACTGCTGCTATAGCAAATTATCAGAAAGTTAGTGAGTTAAAACATTCCAGGTTTATTCTGGGGATAAGTCTAAATTTGGGAGGCAGGAGTTGTTCCTTCTGGAGCCCCCAGGGAGCATGGCTTTGCTAACCCTTTCCGGATTCCAGAGGCACTTTCATCTTTTGGGTCATGGCCCCATCTTGTATCACCAAAGTCCACAGAACCGCACCTTCACCTCTGCCTGTGTTTCTGCTTCTGATGCCACATCTCTTGCCTTTTTCTAATATGTGCAGTGTTTTCCTTACACACACCTTTCAATTGTGTCATGAATGAATAAACCAAGATGGTCTTCCCATCCTCACAGCCTTAACTACGAGTGCAAAGTCCTTCCCACAGTACCAGGCAATGTGCCGGTGCTAACGACTAGGGCATGGACATATTTTAGTGGACATTATTTTTTCCATCGCAGCAAGCAATGCCGGGATCCTAGTACATTAGTCACATTCAAAGTTTAAGTAAACGTATCAGTGGAACAAACTCAGTTTGCAGGCTGTTTAATTTTTGGAACTTTTTTTTTTTTGAGTTTACATTTTATTCCTCTCACTTCTTGTGTCCTGTCTTAAATAATACAGGTCTGATGTTTGGAACAAGATGTAATAAAGTGAGAAAGGTAACTAGTAGAGTTTGTTTAAATATAACAATGAAACCAAGGTTTCAGGGTTAACATCTACTATGCCTTTTTGTTAAAGGCTTTTAAGATGCACTTTAATTAACAGCATTTCGAACTGTTTGAATATGGTTTTACAATGTGTTGGCTGCATTGTGATTTGTGGCTTCACCTAACAGAGCTGTCCAAGTACACACCAGCGGTTTTCACTCATAGGAATATTGGGATTTAACAAATGTTAGCATAGTGACAGATCTAAAATATTTATTAAAGCCACATCACAGCATGTGGCACATTTTATCTCAATTGTCCTTTCAGTGTTTTGTCGGAGGGTTTTGGTATTACACAAAATGATGTGAGATTCCTGACAACAAAATCACCATCCCGGGCAAGGCAAATGGTCCTAAAAATAATGTATGTGTTGCTTGGGTCTCAGAAGCAAGTTTTGTCTAAAACAGAAGAGAAAGCTTTTGTTCTCTAGTTAATTACCTCATTATGTTGTAGGTACATAATTCTTTCAGCAGAAACCAACCCATGTGAAGGGAAACCACAACATATTATACATTATATATTCCAATCATGGAAAAATATTAAAGATGTTGACTACATAATAAAGAATGTCTGTTAATGTGAGAGAAATTAAGCGTAGGCAACCAGTGCTTTGATAATGTTTTAATTTCTGCCACATAAAAATCTTCTTTTGTTTGTAAATAAAAAGGGAAAATATTTCATTGTGACATGTCCATCTGTTACCTGAGCAATCTATGAAGCCTTGGAGTTAATCACGGATTTTCTAATGGGATTGGAATTTAAGGCTGCCCTCAGCTTTTTTTAAATTTGAAGATATAAAATACTTGCTCACCAAAACAAAGTCATCCTCCTAGCTTTGTGTTTCATTTGTTGTATGGACTAGTTCAGTACTTGTAAGTGCAGATTTCCTGCAAAGTTATATTTCCAGAAAGGTCCATTTTCCATACCCTATGCAACTTCAAATGATAAAAATTCAGGATGAAAGAAAGAATTCAAACCAAAATGGGACAGCTAAAAAAATATCCACAGTATATATGCCCCCTACTCATTTAATTTGACTACACTATTATCTGTAAATACTGGATGGGAAAATCACTGGATGTACTGACCTGAGGCTATTTCAGCTTCTCCTCTGTCTGGGCAAGGCCTGCAGGTTTTTGTTTTGAGAAACGTGACACAAAGCCATGCTGAGCACCTCTCCTCCCAGGAGGTCAGACCAGGAACTTCAGAGTAGGGTGTCTTGGTGAAAAGGGAGTGAAAATCTTCCTGTCCTCTGAGGGGACTAGTTTGGAATCTGCAGCTCTACAGAAGACAAATGTAGGAATTGAACTATCCTCCGAAAACTGGCCATTTTGCCCTTTGTAAGATGTTGCCATTTCTCCTACTCTTAGCATGGCCATCGTGTTGGGAATGCTGAAAACCATGGCTGTGTTTGTACTATTTCTGAAAGAAACCATTTTTCTTTTGAAATGAAGAAAATAATGATTTTTCTGGTTAACAGTAACACTTCCTTCCCAGAGTGAAAGATACACAGTTAAACAGAAACTTTCCAAGGAACCTTTTGAGCAGGGGCCCTAACTTCTAGTCAAGAAAGAAAAAAGTCAGACATGGTGGTGCACACCTGTAATCCCAGCACTCAGGAGGCTGAGGCAGGAGAATGGTTGTGAGTTTGAGGCCAGCCTGGGCTACAAAGTGAGAATCTATCTCAAAAAAACAAAACAAAAAATAAAAAACACACACAAAAAAGAAAGCAAGCAAGACAACAAACGTACACTGGTTTTGCAATTGCTGGTTAAAATGTGTGATGCTTAATGGAAGACAATTATCTTCAGGCACATTTGAAAATGTATAAAACTGCCAAAGAATGTAATTTGATGAATGTGAAAAGATTTTAACTTTTTCCAGCATTATTCTAACCCTGAGAAGGAGGCACCCTCTACTGGGTTATGTAAAATAACTGTGACCCAAAAGTAAAGAAAATCCAAAAATTGTCTATCTGTATCCAGAGAGGATTTATTACTATGCATGCGCTTTCATTAGGCTATTTGCCACCATCCCTGGAGGCTAAAAATATAGCATTTTTTTTCTGCACTTTAGTTGGAGGATTTACTACTAGTGCTATGTTCTAAGTTAAAAAATAAAAGATCTCAGGAAGCTCATATTTGCTTAGTGTACTGACAAGAACACATGAAACACACATTCTAACATAAGTTACAGTAATTAAATGATTCAAACTGAAATTGTATTGATTGGTTAAAGAGTTCTAAGGCTTTAAATTAGTCTTGCAAATTAAGTGAATGCTCTCAGAAATAATATTAGAAAATGATACTCATTCACTCAACAAAAAATTATTGAGGGAATATTATTTCAATAAATTTTTATATTATCATTTATTAAATTTTCTACCTGTTAGTTTTCCAGCTTACCAGTTTGTTTCTTAGCACCACATTTGCATTGGTACATAGCATTTACAAGCATGTAACACCTTTCTTGTTTGCTGAATAAATGAATGACTCAGAGAAACAGTAAAGCAACTGTACATCTCTACATTATCCATTCAGGGTAACTTCTGGAGTACATCAAAGGTTTTTCTGTGTTTTTGTATCTTGAAATTTAGGCAAATTTGCTGATAACTGGTATAGGCAGATTACCTCTGCATGCATCTATACAGAATCTATTTGTTATTGATTATTGTCAAGTTCCTGAAATTTTGATATTAGGATATTGTGAAATTTTAGTGACAAATGAGTGATCAGGATTCAGAAAGTAATTTTCTAGCTTGATGTCTCTTACAGAAATCTGGTCAGTATTTCTCTAATAAATTTGTGAAGTATTAGCATAGAATAATATAGCTTTGTAGTATGGACTGTGACCTGTGGTGGATTCAGAATAAAACGAACAATACCTATCCCAACTCTAAGCTGGTTCACCGTGGATGGCCACATAAAGCGAACATATACATCCCCTGCATTATTTCTCCAGGATTCTATCATAGAAAATTGAAAGGTGTGTGAAAACAAGCACTGTGCATTACATTTTGCAGCTTCCCATTGTAGAAAAGGAATCTCAGCAGAGCAAAAACAAAACGAACAATCACTTGAATCAGTGTATTGAGCTGACAGTTAATTTGCCTGTCTGACATACGGGACATTTCATTTTCTCCCTTTCTCTCGCGTCTTTCCCCTCCCTGCCTCCTCTCTGCTCCCATCTCTCCCCCACCTCTCATTTCTTATACTTCTGCCTCTGTTTGTTAATACTTATGTATCTTCCTTAAAGTTCCGTTATTGCACACACACACACACACACAAACACACACACACACACACACACACACACACGCAAAATGCTCAGCAAAAATATGATAATGGAACAATGAGATCAAGTGGTGAATTCACTAAAATCATTTTTGTAATTTCAGACTTTCAAAGAGTGGTATAGTCTAGCAGGAAGGTGAAACTGACATGTATGCAGATTATCATTAAGCAGTTATCTGGTCATGACACCCTCTGAACTAAAAGTTTGCCATCGTTCTCCAATACTGCTAGGTTGAAGGCATGCCTGCATAGCTTACGGGAGCTCGTGACAGTACCGGACTGGGTAACAGACATGGCGGAAGCACATAGTGAGGCGCACTGGTAACAGACATGGAGGTAGCCGACTGGATAATAGAATTAGGACATGTGTGGAGACATATATGCTAGAATTCTACTTCCACAGTGCTTTCCATCACCCTATTATGTATCTGATCTTTACTTGCTTTATATGGAAAAGTAGATATCATATACTGTTTAAGCTACTATGAGCATCCAGAATAATGTACATAGAGTGCTTCTAAATTAGGAACGTTAAGACATTCTCATTTAATGTTAAACTATTGCTATTAATACATACCTAGCATTGTTCTTCATCTTGTCCTATGGTTACTCTAAGCTCTCCCACTGTTTCACAGCACTAATGCAAGAAGCATACTTTTTTCTTTCTCTGTTTATTTTATTACTCCTCATGAATCCAGAGACTCCTAGTTTTTCCTTAGTGGTTTACTGATGAATACACTTGTAAGTTTTTTGGCTCTTTCAAGCAGTTACTACATCCTTGATGAAAATATTATTCTTTATGACTTCATGGTCATTTTTCCATGTTGCATTGCAATTATTTTAACTGACACCTATTATGCAATGAGTAGTAATAATGTTGTGTTGAAGAAATAAATAAAAAAAGAACTTTTGTCAATCAATAATCATTATATATTATTATACACCATGTATTATCAATACTAAGTGCAGTCAGGAGTGGGAAAAAGGTGAGAAAAAACTATCAATGAGGAATCAAAAACAGGAGGAGAAAGAAAGAAAGAAAGAAAGAAGGAAAGAAAGAAAGGAAGGAAGGAAGGAAGGAAGAAAGAAAGAAAGAAAGAAAGAAAGAAAGAAAGAAAGAAAGAAAAAGCCAAGTAGTATGCAGTGTTGTATCATATATAATGTCTGTGTAAGTCGTGTAGTATAAACCCACGTGGGTGATATAACAGTAACCCCACATGCGGTAGCTGAAATCTGAAGACAAGGCTGCACTACAAGATACTGAATTGTGAAGATGTTAGACTTTAGGTGAGAGAGAGTATTAGGACGACAGCATGAATTCTAAGCATCGGAACTGGAAAAAAATGGAAAAATATTCAGTGTAGAAACCATTAATAATAAAAGCCAACAAAGCCTTTTCTAAACAGCTCACAAAAAACTGAATCCTTTCATCTTTGCAGCTACTCTGTGAGGAGGATCTTCAGTTCCCAGTTCATTTGCTCCCAAGGACAGCCAGCTATTAAGTAACGGGGCCTCCAGAAGCAAATCAGGCACCACTGGGCAGCACTGGCTTTGTTTAAGGGTTCCCTGAGTCTGAAAGGTATTGTGTTAGGAAAGAGAACACTGATAAGAACTATTCACAACTAGGGTTGTAGACTCAGCTGTCCTTCTGCTGCTCACAAGTATAAAGTGCTTCATTTAGGCAACTTGCAGAAAACAGGGCATTACAGGCTGGTCCTAAAAAAGACATGATTATCTTCTCTACTATTAAAAAACAAAACAAAACAAACAACAACAACAACAAAATAGGGCCCGCTATTGGCCTTTACACAAATTATGTAGCCTTTGGCTTAGGATGCATTGAATAGTTTCTCTTTCAAGATTAGCCCTCATGGTCATTGCTAGGCTGACAGCTTTGTACAAATGGAAAACAGGGCATCAATATGTTGATTTGCAGCCACCAACCTGGGTTCTAAATCATCCTGACTCTGCTGTGAGACTGGACCCTACTTCTTCCACATATAACTGGTAGTCCAAGGCTGTTGTTTGTTTAAATAAAAAGAAAATATATGAGGGTTGCACATAGCTTAAACTAGTGTTTGGCTTTGAATTTTTAGACATAGAACGTAATGATCTGCTAGTTAATCAGTAGAGTTCTTATGTAACTGGCTGAAATGTCAAGCTCTGGCTTGATCTTATATAGACAGGGAGAAGAATTTTTAGGAATTAGAAATTATTTGCTCTGTGAAATTAAAAATTTGGTATAACACAGTACAACTGACCCAAAGGGAGCAACTGAGTGCCTTGGTCACTTTTCCTCTTGCTGGGATGCAGTCTTGAAACTCATAGCTTAAAAATAGAGCGGTAGAGTCTATCTGACAGTTTCTAAGAACTCGGGACTCCCTTGGTAGTCTCTGTGGCAGGGATGTGATGGTGGGTGGGCACAGAAGAGCAAAGCCACTTAGTTCACCACAGCAGGGAGGCAGAGGAGGTGAAACGCAGCAGAGAGGAGGGGCAGGGGCCACACAGCCGCCTCAGGGCAATTCCTCCCAGACCCACCGAGACTCATTCAGGAACATGCTGTAGTAACCTGCTAGGCATCTCTTAATGCAGTGAAGCAGGCAAATCAAGAGTAGTGGTCACAACCCACCTCTTGTCAATTTCACATCCAAACATATTTTCTTAAACCAAATTTAATCACCAAATAAGAATAGCGAGCTCAAAATTCCACTTAACATAATTTCCACCATCCCACATGCCACCTAAATGCAATAATCTCTTCTCCAAAATCTCAAAAGTGCCAGCAGTTTGCAAAAGTCTGAGCCACCTTTGAGACTCAAGGCAAACTTTAAGCTATGAACCATCATCATCCAAGCAAGATACATGATCCCAAAGTGCTATGGTATGTATGCAGCAAACCTTCCCAGAGAAGATGGAATAGAGGAGAGATGGTATGTGGCGAATCTTCCCAGAGAGGAAGGAATAGAGGAGAGTTGGACCAAAACAAGACAAAAGCCTAGTAGGTAAGTGATGTCACTGTGTATCTAGCATCCAGGGACAATGGTGGCAGTGTGTGATGATGCTGCCCCTATGGCTTTGCTGAATGCAGCCCACATGGTCTCTCCCTGCTCTGGGTCCTCTCACCGGCAGCAGTTTTGCTCAACAGATGTCCTATGTTCCTGACATTTCTGGTTTCATGGGTCTCTACTATACATTTGACTTCATTCCCTGTGTCTTACCCTGTCATCTCAAGATTTCCTTTCAAGTATGGGTAGAAACCTCCCTAACACCACAACTTGTGCATTCTGCATGCAGATAAAAGCACCCTGCATAGCTACCGTTGTGCGGACAACAACCACAGCAAGGTCTGTTGTCAATAGAAGCAGAAGTTGAGCCCCTTAGTCCAGAGTTGCTATCACTTCCGTGTGCCTGGGTGTTTGAGCATAGTGAAATGATTCCCATGAAACCAGTTGCCAGGAATGTCCTTCTCAGGCTTAGGGTAAGGGACTCTCTTTGCAAATGAAAAGCAGGCCATTTTTCATGCTTCACCCTGTGATTTGGTCTTGCTCATTTCTGAGCTGCCTCCAAGGCATCTGTTGTCCATGTACAAAGTAAAGAACTCGGTTTCTTCTTAGTGGTGCCAATCCCTTCAATCACAATACCTGCTTTGGGCCCAAGTTTATATGTGGTCCCCTTTGGGCTGAAATTTAAATGTTTCAAAGTTTTCTGCTCTGCGTTTTACTCCAAATTCTCCCTTTAAATCTGGCTAGAAGGAGCCAGCAGTACCCATGCTACAGCCTGAATTTGGGGCTGTATTTCACTTCTTCCAGCAGCTCTTTTGGTACACTGCCTTCAATGTCAGTCTCAGGATGAGAGTAAAATGTAACACACATGGCCTCTTGTCTCATTAACACACATGGCCTCTCGTCCCATTACCAATGAAATCCATGTTTCCAAATAAAACTTCCCAGGCCTAGACTTTACTGTCCACATTCCAGCCAGCATTCTGGTCTTCTGAAGTCTGAACAGAATCAGTCAGCAAAGTCTATGTACAGTTTTTGGGTTTCTCTAGCCAGAATCACCAATATTTCTAAACCTTTCTCGAAAATCAGTTCTAAACACTTCTAAACCGCATTGTCAGGTGATGTCACAGCAATGACCCCAGGTTTCTGGTACCAGCTTTTTGTGTTACTGCTTTTCTCTGCTACTGGGGCACCACACTTGACATGTATCAGTTAAAGGAGGAGAAGCTTAATGTAGCCCTCAGTTTCAGAGAGTTCTGTTTGTGCTCGGTTATTTCCAAGGCTGAGACATGATGGCAGAATGTAGGGAAAGGCTCCTTAGGTCATGGCGGTGTGGAAATGAGTCATGGAGGATACAGAACACAAAGCCCTGCCGCTAGGATCTATGCAGACACACCAAGACACAAGCTTCGCCAGTCCCTTGGGTGGGTCCCAAAGTCAATCACACTGATGTGAAATTAACCTGACACCAAGAAATTGTAGCTTCTGGGGAACAGCCTTTCCTGTGCCAGTAATCAGCTAGGTAACTTTTTATAAGTTACCAACTAAGAACCGTGTGATATTGTACTTTGGATTTGCATGTGATTCAATCTTTTCACATTTCTCATTCAAGTGACCCAGAAACTGAAGCCCAGAAAGTGAAAATACATTGACAAAGAGGTTACCTCTCTGGTACATGAAGTTCTCAGGCAATTTTTTGAATACATGAGTAATAAATAAATAATCTGCAAGAGTCTTATAGTTTCAGGTCTGTGATCCTCTGAGGATTTAGGTTTTAAAAGAGAGAAGTTTCCTATCTATAGAAGAAATATAAAAATGTGGATTTTTATGAAAACCCACATTTTGCTAAGTCTGTATAGATGTACTTAATAATTTCTAAAAATTGACAGTCTGCCTTAAGTGATTAGGCAGATAGTCTCTAATTCATCTTGCCTGGAGTAATTCCCACTGACTTCAAGCCTTAAATGAGGTATGCAGGAAAATGAGAAATTAGCCCACAGAGTTACAATATTAAAGAATCACAGAAATTGTAACCATAGAGGATTTTGACTAACTCACATTAATTATCCAATTTGTGAAAGAAATAAAAGTATTATGGAGAGCTAAATTTCTGAAAAATGAATACTTTCGGTCCTTTTTAATGAAGTCATATCTTTCTATTTGCAGCACTTCCTTAAAAAGAGCGCACTTTCTGGTGGCTTTGCAGTATTTCCATGGCTGTTGTTCTCGTTTTGGGAATGGTGATCTGTGTTCTATGCTGTTAGTTTTCTTAGAAAGGTCATCTACCTCTTCCTTTAAGGAAATTTCTTAAGATGAATATTGGCGTTTCCAGGGTAAACTCAACACAACCAAAGCAAGGAACTAAAAGTCCATCCATGTGGCAGAATACTAAGATATGCCCCCTGCCCTAGCACACACGTGCAAAAGTGTAAATACCCAGAGGGGGGAGGAAGCGGGGAGAGAAAGAGAAAGAGAGAGAAAAAGATATGAAGGGTAACTGAGGAATGGGAATAAAGTTCACTGTTGCTGTACTGTGTTCTGGGCACTGTGAAAAACACTACAGTATTAGTGGTCTAGGTTTTGATGAATTTGATCATAATTATTTCAGTTAAATGATGTTGAAAATCCCTCCCAGTCAGTCTTTGTAATTCAAAGCCTTATTAATCAGCACAATCACTCTGTTCACTGTTTTCCTTGTGTTCTGAAGTTTTTTTCATTTTCACTTTAAAAATTAAAAAAACTAACAAAACAACAATGAAGACAAAATCAAAACAACAAGAACGATACTTGGCCTCCAAACAAAATGATGGGAATTAACAATGGCTGCTATATTACATACTTTTATCTTCAATGGAGTTGCTCAGTGCCCCAGACATAAGAATGTAAGATTGATCAAGCAATCAAAGGCAGTAACAAGTAATAAAAAAAACCATTGGAAATGATGCAGCTTCACTGTACAGATGGCAGGAGTTCAACAATGGTTCTCATACTGTATATTGTCGTTTTCAGATCAATTATCAGATTCAAACATGCAGAATTGGTCATTTTTCTTTGCTAGGAACATTTCCTGTTTTTCCAAGCCAACATCCATAATTTCTGTAGTTTAGAGGATTGATGGATCATCTTACCCAAGAATAGCAGATAACTGTATAACTATTCTGAAATTATTCAGTTAGCAAGAGCAAGACAAATTTGAGAAGTTTCTTTAGCATACTTATCTTGATTCATATATTTGTTTTCATAGTTATATTCAGTAAATTCCTAAAAGCTATTGTGCATGTTTATAAAAATTAAAAAACAAATACTTATAATGATTAAAATATACTAGACATAAATTTTAGTAAGTGAAAATGTGTGTGTCATTTACATCACCAGGAAAAACTACATGTTGAGATACAAGGGAAAGCAAGAGAGAAGAAAGAAAGTGGGAGAGAGAGTGTACACTTGCGTATGAGGTCCTAGGCTGCATAACTTACTGATGTTAACTTTAGTGTAGAAAATCCATGCCATAGGAATTATCAAGACCACTTCCTGCCCTTCCAGGGCACACAAACGGGAATGAGGTAAATGTGCATAATATGGGCTAATTTTAGTATCTGATGTATCTCTGATATGGTACATCAACTTAGTTTACTTATCAAAAATAATTCCAAGGGTTGTCAGTTTTTAACCCCTAGGTGAGACTTTGGATCATGAATCAGCACATTGTAGGTGACCGCAGGAGATCTGGTAGGAAGGACCAAGTCCAGGGGACCACAGAAAGGGTCTAGCACCACGGAGTGGCAGGGAAAGGGAAAGCTGGGATGGATGAACTATGAGGAAAATGATGATATTTTAGGGAACCTGCAGTTGGGTAGTTTTACAAATTTTTTAAAATAGTTGTTGGAGATTAGGTAATAAAATAGCACACTATTTTCACAGCCTTACGTAAATCAGTTTCCTAAAGTCAGTGAGGTATGTGTGCCTTTGAAAGCACGTGTCTAGTGTGAAGAGAAACGGGCCAACTGCATCCCTTATGTCAGCATCAGCTAGAGGTAGGAGAGACTGGCAGGAGCATGATACTGACCACCCTACTTCTCCAGAGAGAAATACTGATGTCACAGAGAGAAGAGAACTTGGCCATGTTTCTTAGCTGTCATAGATTTGATCTGTCCTCAGTCCATCCTATCTAACAGTTGAGCCTTAGAGAGGAAGTCCAAATAGACATATGGTAGTAGACTAAGTAGCTGTTATATACCTGGCAAGGTCTAGAGCATTACTTTTTCTAAAGTGGTTTTGAATATATCTGTATATTAGACCTGTATGATTTGGAGATCCATTAAGTCAGGAAAAAGTCAGGTTCAGATTTGGGTTTGAAAGTAAGCCATCAGCACTTTGATATATTTTAATTATTTCTGGGAGATAACAAGACATAACTAAAAAAAAATAGTTATAGACTCTGGAAAGTTGTGACCTCAAATTCCCTTGTACCAATTTTTTACTCTGTAAGCCTTAGTTCCCTCAAAAATGAAAAGAAGATAAATATAGTCACCTCACTTAGTTATTGTAAAAATAAATACAAACGTAATTGAAGTATCTGGTCCATTGTGAGTGATCAAAAATGATCGCGAGCCACATCTTGTTTCTATAAGCATCATATCATCTGGTTTAATATTGAACTTTCACTTGGGCAAAAACTATTAACTTCAGCACTGACTAGCAGTTATGTCTACATTTTCCCAAAAGGAAGGGGAAATCTGTGGCTCTTAAAATGTTATATGTGGGGTTAGTTTCCGAGTTAGAGAGAAATAGCATTTAAATGGATATTTTACAGTTATATTGGTAATATGTTTTAAATGTGCTTTGACCACCAATCTAGGATCGCTGGCCTTTTCCTATAAGCAGGAGAAATTTTGTAGTGTTTTTTTACCTCCTATCTCTTAGAAGTTCAAAAAGTGCCATATAAACATTAAGTTACCATTGCCAATAAAATACGAGAGGTTCAAAATGTCAGAAAATGTGCTACATGTAAGCACCATTTCTCCAAACCCACATTACCAGTTTACCTGGTGATACGTTCAGTTTTTAGCAATTTATCTTCTATAGGCTACTTATCTTCTACACTCTGTGGAGGACCTAGAGCAGGTTCAGCTTGTACATGGAAGATACAGTACTTCCTTGAACACATGCCCAGAACACCAACTGTGAAAGTACATAGTGCATAACCTCTGCATTCAGAAAATTTTGTATTTGGTCAAAAAGCTATGCAGACAGTAAATTATAACATTAAGGAAATGTTTTTGAGTATTCAAAAGGATAGACACAGTGTTGTGCTGAGTAGAAATTGATTATATTCAGAGAAGTGCAGGGAGCAACTGACGTTTCTGGACTAGAATTAAAATGCAGCATTGAAGCAAGTGCATAGAAGTGCTCAGAATGAAATCAAAGTCCAGAGAGAAGAGAGAAGGTATCATATAGTGGAAGACAGGACGTTATCTGCTAGGGCTGCTGTGATCTAGTCTGCATGCATGAAGAAAGACAGGGCAAGCTCCCCTGGTGAAATTTGAACAGAACCCTCCACGTGGACCCAAGAAGAAAATCAGGTGAGAGGTGGGTGTGGAGATGGTCTAGTCTGGTCTTGAATAAGTTCAATCTGAGGTGTTAAGAGAGCCTCTTTTTCTAAGAGGCACCTGAAGTTTGAGTTTGGAGTTGAGGGGAAAGACTTGAGCTGAAAAATGAGAGTCAACATCATGAAAATGGTACTTTCGGTCATCTGTGTTTTAGCTGCAGTTGAAACTGCAGTGATTGATGAGAAGGTAAACAGGATGAAGGAAGTGAAGACGGATACCTGGGGGATCCCTGCCTTTAGGGTGTAAATCTAGGAAGTGGAGACACACGAGATGCAGAAAGGGAAGCAGGCAGAGAACCAGAGATGCACATTGTCAAAGAATCAAAGGGGGAGATGTTCTAAGGAAGAGCTTGTTGGTAAGCCAGTGGTGAGTTAGGTATGAAGACCAGGCGTGACAAAACAGCACAACAAAAACCCTGATCAGCAGAGGTCATGCATGCCTTTTTTGCTCAGTGTATACAGAGCTGATGGACGGAAATGCATTTGTTGAGAGCTAAATTTTGTGAAGAGACGCAAAAAGGACGAGGGTGCCGCAGAGTTAGCAGCGGTGGAAGGGAAGAGTGCCAATGCATTCCAAGGGGTGTTAGTCTTCAGTGTCTCCTGGAAGAGAGACATAGTTTTATTTGTCCTGATTCTCAAATATTCTTTGGCTTAGGCTCCTGTGACAGACTTTGTATCATCTTCTGGGAGAAGACACAAACTCAAGGAATTTAACTGTCTTTAGAAGAGAATAATTGAGAAGTATGTGACACCTTCCCTACCTCATGCCTGGCACCGGTGAGGAGCAGAAATTGTTATGGGGAGCAAACTTGGCAGCAGAAACTAGCAAGGATTCAAGGAATCCTGGGGTTCACCTCTCTTATTAGTGAACAAACAAACAAACTTGTGGCTTGGGAGATGTAGGAATTCAAACAGATGAACATTTGGAGTTAAAATTCTTTAATATTGGTCCTTGGATCCTCTGACTTCTTCCCTCAAGATGAGTACAATTTTTGCAAATTTTTTATTATATGTATTAAACAGGCAGAGAGTGGAGTGCTTACCAAAAAGTCTTACTATACCCATTATCCTACACTTTACATAACTTTTTGGCTGCATCCCCTGATCATCCTCCAGTGTCTACTTCAAAAATTTGTGACAGCAAATATTTTTCTCCATTGTTTGAGATGGAAATGTTCTCCCAGTCTCTTACCAGTTTTGCAGCACACGGATGTCTTTCTCAAGGACCTGGGTGTCATTCTTTGAGAACGTAATCTTCAGAAAAGGTAGAGCCCCTGTGTCCTAGTCTTTAACTTCCCCAGGTGGTAGTGCCCATGAGCAGAGGCCTATGGCCTAATCACATTGGCAGACTTCTCCTCTCTAACCCACAGCACACTGTTAGTGTATCACCTCTGTGCTTGACAACACTCCTCACATTGCTTCATGGGACTGAGCTCACTCTTTCTCCCATGTTGAAGTTATTTTTATATTCACTGCAGTAGCCTTGAATAAAGCCTGGTTGATTTTACTTGGTATAGTTTTTCTTTGACCATTTCAAGAGGTATATCTTGTTGTCATTAGAGCATTGATTCTTATTATTTTCTTTCTTTTGCCTATGACCGCTATCCTTCTAGGGTGACGGAATCAGCAGAAACAAGCTGCATGTGCGGGGCAGCAAGGAGTATCAACGAGTCCAGTAACTTGGTGTCTTGGTTACTTTTCTCTCATTGCTAAGAAAAAGTACCTGATGCCCAAAATTAAGGAAGGAAAGGTTTATTTAGATCATAGTTTGTGGAGGTTTCAGCCTATATTTGGCTGGCTCCAAGGCAGAGTGGCACATGGCAGAGGGCAACAGTTCATGGCAGCAGAGCACAGCAAAAGCAGGAAGAGCCAAGGGGAGGCATGGCAAGCAGCCTCTTTCCCTCCTTTATATTTTATGCAAACTACCCGCCCCAGGGCAGGTGCAGCACTCACACCCATAGTCCCAACATTGGACCATGAATCAATCCTGAACTCAAGAACTCACCACAACTGCACGAGGCTTTGGGGGGACAGCTAGACACAAACCATAACACTCAGCTTAACAGAATGGAAACAGATACAGCTCAACCAGTAAAACTATTTTAGCCAATTCTGGAGGTACAAAATAGAGAATACACAAGAATTTGAAACATATTCTCTTAAAGAAATGTCTATTAATAATTTCTGAGATTAAGGGGCTTGTTATGCATATTTCTGTATTTCATATAGTTCAGAAAAGTAGTATTTGGTCCTGAATTATGAAATCTGAGCTCTAGGACACCCACTTGTTTAGGTTCAGCCGCCTCCTACATCTGCTGGAGGACAAGTTTATGAAGTTATGAAAGTTTAAGAAGTTATGAAATATTTATTAAGGAAAAAGAATAGTACATGTGCAGAAGCTACTTTTCCAAACAAAATAACTTGGTCATTTTATTTTTATCCCTGAAATGCCTCAAGGTACCAGTCAACATCCTGGGCTAATGGTTGAAACCAAAATCATCCCTAAGTCATATGAGGTCAAAGACACAATAAGTAAAATAAAATAAGCAGAATAAATTTGTGTGTGATGAAATGCAATCATTTAAACATAGCCAAGAGGATTTTTCTGCAAAATTCATTTTCAATAACCATACTTGCTAGGCTATGTGCTAACTTTTGAATGCCTCTGATTTTTTTATATTACTATACCTTAGACAGGGTAAATAGGCTTTCGTTATAAATACTGACATTGCTGCCAAATGATATTCTTTATACATCATATGATTTTGACCTGGCCAATTAGATCTCGGGGTAAGTGCTTACCCCCACCCTAACATGTTTGGATGTTGAACTGAAAAAATACCACACTTGTTTGCCAATTGAACTTCTCAGGGTAATGTAGTAGATGTTTTATAACATCCCTGATTTTCTAGCAGCCCATTTCTGCAGGCAACACTTTTGCTGAGAGTCCCGATAGGTTTTGCAATAACATGACCTGTGCTTTAATTTCCCCTGAAGAGGACAGCGTCAAAATAAGCCAAGTTCAGGCGACACAGAAGAGAGAATTGAACAAGGAATAAGGATGGAACCCACACAGCTGCTTCTTCCAGCGCTGGATCATTAAGGCATCAAGGGGATCAGCTGAATGTGTTCCCTATGTACACTCCTGAAGCATTATGTAAGAACCACAGCACCTTTCACAGAAGTTTATGAAAGCAAATTTCCCACTGGATTCCTTTATCATTTGAAGGGGAAGGTGTGACTTGAACATCTGAAGAAAATCTACAGAGGCTGTGTTTAGGTTTAGGGGGAGAAAAGGAGCATAGTCCTGACAATCTTCTCCCACCACGTAATGGAGCCCACACCTCTTCCTATTAAATGTGTCCATGAAGCTCTGTGACCCTTCGCCCCAAAGGGCCGCTTGGCATTTTGCTTCTGCATGGGGGCACATCAGAGAAGCCAAAGGAGGGACTCAGAAGCTACTGAGTCCACACCTTTAAAAACCCAGAAGCCTCCCTCCTGTTGGGGCACAGAATTCCAAAATTGGACAAAGTACTTATGGAGGCATCAGTAAAAGCCTGGGTATAAACGAGGAAGGATGCTCGGCACAATCCCCACTACCTGAGCTTTGTCGTGGGAATGAAGAATTGTCAGTGGGAGCTGATGGGGCGCACTCGCGTGTGTGGGTGAAGACACGCAGGAAAGACTTGCTGGCAGACTGCATTTTCGCATTTGAAATGTCCTTTGGAAATCACCTGTGTACTCCAAGTCCCAAATTTTTCTCTGGCTATGAAACATGATCGGCAAACAGGTCAGTCTTCTGTAAAAAATTGATTTGACAACAGCAATTTTCAGTCGTTGATGGTTTGAAGATGGCAGTTCCCTCCACTTTGATATGGTGTGGACAGGACTGTGTTTATCTGCTATTTACGTACCAGTCCGGTGAAAAAAGTGGAGCGTGGGTTTCCCTTCTGTTGTCCTCTGCATTGACCTCGCCCTGGGGTAAGGGGAAAATGCTATCGGTACCCAGTGCTGTGCGTGACCCGCAGCACGGCTTACTGTGCCATGAGGCACAGGCACAAGCGGGCTCACAGTCCCCGCCTCCTTCCTCCATGAATCATTTATTTGGGGAAAGTCCTGAAGAGAAATCATTCAGATCTGTGACATTTAACAGTAGAGCTTAAAAGTTCTGAAAGAACAGAAGTCAGCCGTGTGGGGATGGCTGGGCCCCACACATCCGGGTACGAGAGCTCCCAATCCAGACAGGCTAACCCAGGAAGACCCTGAGCTGTGGTTTCCCAGCTCCTGTGTGTTACCCCAACCCCATCACTTACTGTACCACTTGGCTTTTTGGACACTGTTCTTACAAGCTGAGTATGGTTTTAGCAAACAAACACAAGAGGCAGAGTTAAAGGAGAAAATGCGGGCAGTGCAAACCATCTTTTAAGTGGGAAAGGCAAATTCACTATAAATTCAAAATAAAAATTTGTTACCGGGTTTCTGGAGGAGACCCTGGCCTCCTTCTTTCATTGAGGGCTGTCTTTGTTACTGGATTCAACTTAACAAAGGCTGGTCACAGGAGCTGTGGCTGCTGAAGGCTACCTCTGAGCGCCCATTGGGAAGTGTACTTGGGATCTCAGCTGCTTTTTGGCCTCCTTGCATTCAATTCTACTCAGAACTTACGAATAAAGGAATAGCTTAAAAACATGGGATATCTGCATTTCCTTTTGGGTTTCTTGAAATAACAGTTTTCACGAGGACAGAGGTTTGGGCACAGTGTACATACAGGCTGTGAAATGGACCCCTTTATCCCAAAAGGTGAGTTCTAGTACTACAAATTAGTTATAATTATAATAACAGCATCCTTGTTAAACATTCAATATAATACACAGGGCAAACTACACACAAGGTCTTTGGCAACCCCATCTTATATGAGTGTAATTAAACTACAGGATGGTTTGTGAGTTTTAATAAGTCAGTCAAAAATCTTCCTACACAGTACTACTATGGAAAAGAAGTAGTAGGGAAAAAATAATATTGGCTGTTTATATTCTTATTTTACCCACAGAGAGTAAAATAGTTTGTAAGGTATTTTTAAATAATTGATCATTCCTAATGCATTTTAATAGTTGTTGGCAAATACTTCTATCCTGAGAGGGCTTGAGTTGTGATGGAAAATGAAATGAAGGGCTTGTGTGAGAAGAACTTTACATGCTGCAACTTGATTGTTCACACTTCAAAGCTATCCAAGGAAAAACTGTAAATAAGGACTAGGCATAAAACCATGGAGGCACCTGGGAATTCTCAGCTCAGCACTTAACAGTCTGCATCTGGCAAGTAGCCAGCCTCAGGATAAATCTGGAAAAGCTTAGTATATACTGAGGCACTGGTATACTCAGAAACTGTGTGGGCAATTCCTTTGACTTCCCTGAATACAAACTAGGTCTGAAATAATCCAGCCCTTATAGGAAGGAAACACCTTTCCCAAAATATACTTTTCCTCTCTCCCTGCTGGCCTTCCTCCTCTCCTTTCACATACTCATTTAGGCTTATTAGAATCTCCAAAGCAGTTCTTAAATACTAACAAGATGAAGATGTACACTAGGGAAGGTAACTGGGTGAGTTTACAAGTCTGAGTCATACACCAGCATAAGTAAGCCTTTGAGTGAGTCATCTACCCAAGTGACCACGGTTGTTCCCGATGCTCGCTTTGTGCCCTGGATGGCCTTGTACAATGTCTAACAGTATCACCAGCAAGATTCTTGGCATTGCTAATCTTAAAGTAGTCTCAGTTGTTTAGGTCATGTACTCTCCAGACTAAAGCTCTTTGGAGCCTAAACTATTGTCATAAAGATAGGCAAGAGATCCCTTGTGTATTTTTGCAACAGGGCATGCAGACATAGTGGGATATTTTGTGATAGCCTGGAAATAAAAACTGTTAATCCAAAAACCTTTCATCTTCAAAGGGATCTGAGGGAAGTAATTATTCAATGGAACTGAAAATGTTAGATTTCTATTAAGTTAGCTAAATTTTCCAGTTTCTCTTCTCCTTCCCTCAGCAGACATTTCCCTATTGCTGAATTCACCAGAAAAAATAACAGCTTTAAATTTATCCCTAAGCTAAAACCCATCATATGATTGACAAAATCTCAGATAACTTGAAAAGTGACTTATATAAAACCTCGTTTGCTATTTGGGGGTATGTTCTGTTCTCAGTAAATGAATGTACCTTTTTCTGCATTGATCGGTGGCAAGGAGTGCATATTCTTCAAAGGAAACGCTTTCTTATGAAGCTAAATATCCTTTGTGCTACCATGAGTCATACCTGAGCATGTCTTTTATTCTTTTGTGATTTTGCCAAGGTTCAGGTATTTTTAAAGACCTGGCAATTTTCCAAATAAGGCTTCCAAAATACATCCTCCTTCTTTTACAGTTTTGAAAGAAGGTATCAGAACTACTCCAGAGCCTGACATAAACCCTTCTTGTGTTTCACATCTCATCAGTCAACTTCATAAGGGACCCGTGACTTTGATCTTGCAAATGAACATGTTCTAATGTGCTTACAGCCCCAAATGACATAGGCACTGAAACTAAATGCATTGCCTGAATATGACTGGGGCTTCTCCTTTTGCTTGTTCCTTATTATGGGAATCTGTATGGGTAAATTGGCTTGGGGAACATGTATCATAAGGCTGATGTTCACGTTGGATCCCGAATGTGTCTATAGTTGCGTTAAAATTCTGAGAGGCTTCTGTACAGGCTGTCAGGTGACTCCTGCTGCAGGCCCCTGCAGATATCTTTTTTCTACTGTCACCTTGGTGCCAAGCCAGAATCATTATTTCTCTCTCCAGTTCCATCAGTGGTAAATGCCTGCATACCAGTAGTTTCTAGGGCTCTGTTTATGACATATATAGCATCTATTTTGGTTGTGCGTTTGGTTGTTTGTTGCCTATGCTGTATGTAGAAAGGTGCCCCACCTTATGTCCATGGAAACATGGGGTCCAATTACTCAGGTTGCATCCTGAACTCTGCTGTCTTGTAATGCTTGAGAATTGTTAATTGTTCTGTGCCCTCATTATCTCATTGTAAAATGGGACTAGTCATGAAACTTGGCGCATAGGGGTTATGTACATGTTAAGAATTTAATATACAATAAGTGATTAGAATAATGCCTTTCTGTGCATTCCAAATTGTCACCTTTCCTGCCAGGAGTAGGTACAGAACTATAAATTCCTGATTTCAAGCTTGGAGCTTTTGAACTAACTACTACTCTGGCTAAAAAAGTGCTGGCAATAAGTACAGTACTGGACTACAGCAACCACTGAGTGAAAAATGAAACTCATTGTCCATTTTCATTGATTTGAAAACAAGATCCTGTTTGGGACTATTGCACGCTGATTGTCATTATTTACAATGATGTTTTGCAAATAGGAAATCTTGTGTACAGTAACTTCAACACTCTCCACTAAATAGAATTTAAATTTGACTGAGAAAGCAGAGTAGGAAGCAACTCACTGCTGTGTAGTACTGATCTTTCAAAAAGAGCATCCTAACTACTGCATTTATAATTCCTCACTTGCTGGCCTACGCAGTTGGTGAAGGAACCTCACAAAGCTCAGCTGGTCAAAGGAACTGTTCTGTCTTTGCTTTATGTTATGGGTAGTTGTCGTATCTGCTGCCACAGTCCTTCTTCCCTGAAAATGGAAGCACATTGTATCGTGTTCGTCTTCAGGCAAACCAACTGGTTCATGTGAAGATTAGCTCCTGGATATTCTGCACAGCTGCCAAATTCTGTTACCTCTGATGTGTGTGTGTGTGTGTGTGTGTGTGTGTGTGTGAGTGTTTGTGGTGTGTAAGCATGTCTGTGGACATTGTTGAGAGGTGGGGTAGGAAGAAGAGAATGAAAGGGAGATGTCTGTCAATCCAATCAAATGACTCTTTCTTGTGCTGAATTAGGCAGCACCTTCCTTCTGCCCTGCTTTCTGTGGCACAGAAATGGAAAGAAATTAGCCCCTGGAAAAACTGACCCTTCCTCTGCCACCGTCTGCATCCCAGGAGGTCACAGCAGTAATAAGTCCCTTCATCACCAAGCTCTGCATCATAGAGATGATTTAATTTCGCAGCAGAAGTGGAATCTGAAAGGGCAAAGTTGGCTCAGTGTTAGTCACAGGAAGGACCACACCTGTGAGTGGGAAAGGACAGAGTAGTCAGATCGCCCTTGGTCATAGTACCGTTAGATAAACTTTCCATAGGGATAGACAGACTTATGTATTCCTAGGTAAGCTTGTTAATTATCCCCAGGTCAGCAATATTTATTTATTAATTTTCATAAATGAGTTTGTTTTTCAAACCTGACTCTAATAAAAGCTTAATTGCTTCCACACACGTTATGCGATGAATGTGCCTCCATCCTCCACAATTCTGGTGCTGCCAGTGTGGCAGTATTAAGAAGTGGGCCCTCTAGCAGGTAACCAGGCCTTGAGCACCCTTCCTTTTGGGTGGGATTATGGCTCCTGTTGAAGAGGCTCCCCCTTCTGCTGAGGCTCTGCCATGAGCCAGGGTTGGTCTCTCTTGCCTCTGACTTCTGCTACATGAAGATTTAGCAAGAAACCACTGACTCGGTCCACTGGCTTCACCTTGGGCTTCTCAGCCTCTTCAGCTGTGAGAAAGACTTTTCTTCTTTGAAAATTACCCAGGCTCAGTATTTTGTTCTGGCAGGGCAAATGGACCCAGCTTGCAGGGGAAGAAAGTGGGTGGGAAAGCAGCAGCGCCACACCAAAACTGCCAATACGGTAAAAAGTGAGTTTTTCATTAAAGAGGAGAGACAGAGAGAATCATGTGTAGACACTCAGTGACTGGAACTCACAGCCAACACTTCTCTGTCCTGTAACTCATAATTCGTATAAATCATACGCACAGCCATGGGTATTACTTTAGCTGGGAAAACGTCCGTGAGTTCTCTTTGTTTTTTAGGGGACACATAATGTCATTATAACCAATGGTGGAGTAAAATCTTTAGGGGCTGTTAAGATTTATATCTAGATGTTGGGGACCGCAAGTTCACAGTGGCTAATTTTGCACACTTCTCTAAGGGATGAAAAGAGGCTTGAGATTATCATCAGTATCACTTTGAGATTTCCTGTTATATCTTTAGGGATGGGCCATCTTGCCCACCCACCAAGACTAAAAGACACTCCAGGGCTAGATCTTTCTCAGCATGAGATCATCTCTGCCCTCTTGAGTCATATTGATAACTCCCTCTTCAAGCCCCTCCCCCACCGATAAATGCCGAGTTTCTGTGGGCCTGTTGGACTTTTGTTCCTCGGGAGGGAGTGGCCATCACAGATCCCTGATGCACTGTCACTGTGTCTCTTGCGCTTTCTTTCTCTCTTGCTGTGCGCTGTAACTCCTGGCAGGGGTCCAGAGGCTCGTTGCAGGGGTCGCCGATATCTACACGTCTCCCTGAGCCTAATGTGTTCCAGTCCAGGCCTTTGGAAGGTGATTAGCTATGGGGTTTAAAGCCCACTTGCTGTTAAGAGGTAACATGATGGGAAGAGGTGAATTTACCTCTCTCCCCAGGGTCTCTCCCTCGCTCTTTCTCTAGCTCTGATCTCCCTGCAGCCCTGGCATGAGCTTGCCCCCTCAGCCCTCTTGCACAAGTGCCTCTGCCTTGCTGTCCTGTTTCTACATTTGAGCCAACCCACCACGACTGAGACATTAGCCAAAATGAACCCCTCTCACTGTAAATTGTGACTGTTGGGTACCGTGTCTCTGCCGGAGAAAGTGACTACAGAGGGGCCAAAGCAGATCCGTTTCCACGTTTCCACATACAATAATAATAACAGCAACAACAACAATAACAGTAATAACTTAAGGTCTAAAACTTATCAAACATGTGGAGAAAGTTTTTGTTTTTCTCCCTATTTACTTGTGGTGCTTCTCCAGAAATATGAAATAATAAAGAACTCCCACCTGTCTCAATTTTTGTGTCTGCTTTTCTGGAGCAATAAACAGGTACAAGGTTTCTCCATTAGATGTTTCCTGATTCTGTTTTGTGAAAACATGACATAATTTCCAAAGTCCCTGTCCCTGGACCAAGCAGACACCTACCCTTCTCTGATTCGCAGTGCTCATGAGGAAGCTTCCCTGGAAGTGGTCACTCCTCACTTGTGTTCGCACTTCATCCTGTCTCCTCTGACACAGTCCACTACTCAGCAGCCCCAGTGACACTCCCTTTCCTCCTCACTCTGCTGCAAGCACTGCAGAGCTCTCCACTGTCATGATCATCATGACAGTGACTACAGCAGTACTTAGGGACACCAGTGGTTTGTCAGTTTCTATTCTGAATGCTTTGCAAATATTGCTTCACTTAATCCAGAGAACATTTGTACAAGGTAGGTACTATTATTAACCCAGAGTTGTAAGAGATTTCGATAACTAATGCATTATCTCATTTGAAATGAAGACACATTCCTGTTCTATGAAGTTGCTATTTTTCCTTCCATTTAGTGAACAAGAATGCAGGGGTCTGAGGAAGTGAAGTGTGCTACCCATTGTACAAGGATTTGCACATGTGTTTTGCACTTCAAGGTACCTGTATTTCTCCTCTTCTCCTTATGTGCCCTCATTAAATTCAGGCCACAATAACATGCGGCTACTTTCATGTAAGTGTACAACTGGGGTGGGTACAGAAAAGTATTTAAGAGGCACTCCCTCTGTTCATTTGCTTTAGCATGATTTATATTGATTCATTACACTTGTTACTTTTACTTGTTACTTGTTATCTTTTATTAGGTATTTGTTTTCAACTATTTCACATAGAATGCAAGCTCCTTATGGACAGGAATTTCATCTCTCTTGCTGGTATATCTCCAGGTCCTATAAAACAATAATTTAACTACTTATGATGTTACATATTTTAAAGTATTTCTGTATACAATTTTAATAAGCTAATTTATTTTAAAGCAGTTATGCAAAATTACAGGATTCTTGTGCAGAGAGTTTAGAATTGTCATAGTCTCAGCTTCCTCTGTTTATGTCTTTTATTTTTGTAATACATTTATATCTATGTTTTGTACCAGGAATTGAACTCAGGATCTTGGCTTTTCTGGGCTGGTGCTGTGCCACTGAGCTATGTTCCTATTTATGTTTATAACTAATGCACCAATAATGATTATTAGCTAAAGTCCATTCTTTTTCTTTCCACAGTTAGTTGCCCCTTGTCCTTAGGACCCTTTGGTTGTGGCTGCTTCTTAGAATCCCCTTGGCTTTGATGGTTTTGAGAGTTTTGAAAACTACTTGTCAGGTATTTTATAATTCCTTAATGGGAGTTTTCTGATTTTCTTTTTTCAAATCATGACTAGGTTAAAGCTACAGGTTTTTAGAAAAGATCACAGAAGTAATTTACAGGGGGCTATGTTGGGGATTGAACCAAGGTGCCATTCACATCACATCGTATCAGAGATGCATACTGTATTGGCTTGGGGCTTATTTTGCAAGGGGAACAAGACAATACAGGACACATATTTTATATGGTTATTTATAATAGTCACACAAAGAATGATATACAAGAGAGTACGGGAAACCTGTCCATACACTAAAACCAAGGAATCTACCCTAGGGCCTGTATCCCACAGAAATATCCTGCATGAGTCCAATTGTTATGAGACCTAGGCCTCATAATAATGCCTCTCATAATTCCACCTGGAGGCCCAGAGCCCATGACAATATCTCATGCAGGCCTGTTTCATGGATCTACGCTGGAAAGACCCAAAGGTCAGTGGTGGAATCTAGGAAGTCTGTGCCAGCGGGATGAAGGATCTGTGCTAGCAGGCTGAGGGATCTTCACTGGAGCCATTAAGCGACACTCAGAAGAACCAGAGCTCCCCTGAAAGGTACCACAGCCATCCTCTGCAACGGTAAAGTCCAAGCTCTTCCAGTGATCAAGATGGCCAATTTCCCATCAGGGAAACCAACATAGCAAGCTTCTCCAGGAGACCAGAAGTGTACCATCTTCCCCTCTGGAGCCAGGAAGTGATGCTCAAAGTGAGGATCAAGCTCCCCAAAGTGAACCAAAACTATTCTCAGTGCCAATGAGGTCCCAATCTCCTTGGAGGATGAAAACAGCCAAGTTCATCAGGAAAGCCACCATGACGAACTCCTCCAACAGAACCAACAGCTCCTTACAGCATCCACCAGCTCCAACAGCCTTTCTCCCCTCCCAACAGCCCAACATGTCCTTCTCCAGGTCTGCCTCCTACACTACTGGGACCAATGCCCAGGTGGGCCTCCCACACCCAGCACCATGCTTGCTCAGATCAGCTGGGGATATAAGTTGACCACCAATTGTCAACCCACTACATGTACTATCACTATGATTTATCATTCTGAAGAGATGATGCCGGCGTTGAGCACATGTCTGAAGTACTATTTGTCAGCTTTTCTGTTCCTTTATTTCTCTTCCCTTTGCAAGAAACTGGATATGTGCAGCTCACACCCAAGAACTGGGAAGCTGTATTCAATCATCTTATGCATAGAAGATCTGCAGAGATGATTAGAATTCAACAGAAACTGGTGTCTCATTTATTTATTTCTTGTATCACTTACTGGTGTCAGTATGAGCTCAGGCATACTTATTTTATACTTTACCTGAGAAACCAAAACTATTTTATCTTATTTTCATATTATCTCAGCTGGCAAGGCAAAGAGATACAGCTATAAAAATTCAAGGGTAGATCTGTATGAAAGGGCGATTTATATGTAACTATCTGTGCATGTACAAGACTTAACTCACACTCATGTTTGCAATGCAAATCCGTCGTTGTATGGATCAGTTTAGCCTCCTCCTCCTGCTTCTCTGTAACTCCAATCAGCAGAAGCAGGGGTTTTACCATCCAATAATAATTCCTCAATAATTATAGTCTTAT
This sequence comes from Dinomys branickii, assembly GCA_004027595.1. Lineage (NCBI taxonomy): Eukaryota > Metazoa > Chordata > Mammalia > Rodentia > Dinomyidae > Dinomys > Dinomys branickii. Next base: position 37,037 of record PVLD010014154.1, read on the forward strand.
TTTTTCTTTTCCAATCTATAAACTTTGTCTCTTTTTCCTGTCTTATTGCACTCGCTAGAACTTCTACTACCATGTTAGGTTGGCAAGGGAGGCTGTACTTGCCTTACCCTAATCTTAGCCAGAACATGTCTAGCTTCTTACCATTGAAGTTAGTACTTGTTGTAGGTTATTATTAAGTGTTATTTATCAAAATGAGGACATTTCCCTGTATTCTGTTTTAGTTTATGGTTTTTATTTTGTGTAAAGTTTTTGTTCTAAGCTTCAGAATTGTAAACCATACCCACATACACCCCCACTCTACCAGCGAGGCTGGTTCTTAGGTTCTGTTCCTTTTGCCCTTCATTTTTTCAGACGCCACTCATCACCAGCATTGTTTACACAGCAGTACATTCTCTCACCTCCACTCAGGGAAATTGTCTCTTATAACCGCAATATATGCGGATACTTTCTCACACTCTCCTGTCCACCCTGAGCTCCCGTAACCTCCAAACGATTTCTACAGTCTCACAAACACTGAGCTTTATTCTTCTGCTTGAAACTTCCACAATCTTCACAAACATTGAAGATCTCTTGGCATGGTTTGATAGTTCATTTACTTCCATCACTGAATCATATTCAATTGCAAAGTAATATCACATTTCATTTATCTGTATAATACAGTGGTGCCTCGGTTCATGCATGCTTTTCTTTGCAAACCATTGTTTTTCAAACAAATATTTGGCAAAATTTTGCTTTTCTTTACATACGTGGCATTGGGTGACCAACGTGACCACTGTCCTCTTTCCCATGCAAACACAAATGTGGCTGTGTTTTTCAAAATCATAGATCAAGTTTCTTGAACCGAGGCACAACTGTGTGTTGTTTGCTTCTAGTTTGGGGCAATTATAGATTATAGCTGCTCCCAACATTTGCATGTAGCCTTTGTGTGCATTCTATGATAGTTTTGTAAATCAACTGCCAAATTATCTCCCAATAGGCTGTGCCATTCTGAGCTCCCATCTGCAATGAGTGAAAGTCTTCAGTGTTCCGCATCTCCACCAGCACTTGGGATTTAGCTAAACAGTGGTACCTTGGTTCATCAACTTAATACTTTCCATCCTTCTGGGGGGAAACCAAGTTGGATGAGAACGAGATCACATTCACTGGTTAGGCTCAATGTTGATCTTATGGGGAAATTTGGTTTAGCTCTCATCCAGCATGGTTTGCAACCAGAATCATGGAAAGCATTAAGTTCATGAACTGAGCATGGCACCAGTGCTAATAGATGAGTGTAGAAGAATTTCATTGTTGTTTAATTTGTAATTTCCTGATGAAAAACAATATTGAGAATTTCACTCATATGTTTAATTGGTGTCTATGAATTTTCTTTGGTGAAATATCAGACCTTTAATATGTTCTGTAAGTTGAGTTGTTTGTCTTCTTGTTGTTTTGTATATTTTAATTGTAAATCCTTCACTATATATATATATATATATAATCTTTCTCTATATATAAATATAATACTAAAAATTTCTCAGTTATGAGTCATCTTGTTATATTATTAATAGAGTCACTGTGTAGAATTTTTACTTTTTATACAATGCAGGTTACCTTTTTCTTTCATAAATTGTGGTGCTGGGATTATATTTGAAACTTACAAACAAAAAAGTTTATTTTCTATAAAAATATTATAAGTTTAGGTTTTTACATTTAGATCTATGACGCATTTTTGAGTTAATTTTTATGGTACATTTTATGTCCATGTCAATATTTCTATTTTTGAATGTAGACATACAATTGTTCTAGCACCATTTGTTGGAGAGATTGTTCTTTCCCATTGAATTGCTGTTGCTTTATAGTCAAAGATCATTTGACTGATAATCTGAGCAACTGATTTGAAGAAAACAATATCCAATGAATAACCATTGGTGAATTCCTATCATCTTGTCTACTGAAACTCTGTGTTGTCGCTAGTGGTTTTTTAATTATTATTTTTTATTCTCTTGAATAGTTTGATCAATCTACCATTCTTATATCGGTTAATCTGAGCCACTCTGCTGAAGATAACAATACGTACTATAACAACCACTGTTAATTCTATCATTTTGTTTTGAAACCCTGCACCATTTTTATTGTTTTTACTATGTTTATGTCTGTGATGTTGGTAATTTGCAACTTTTTTTTGTTTTTACTATTCTGTTTAAAATAAAAAATAAAGATCAGTTGACTATACTTGAGTCGGTCTATCACAGGGCTCTCTATTCTGTTCAGAAGAATTCTGTGTCTGTTCTTTTGTCAGTGGTCTAGTGTCTTGATGACTATGGCTAAAGAGTTAAGTCTTTGAAGCACGAAGCAGCCGTCCTCCCCTAGTTTTTCTTTTACAGCTTTATGTTAGCCATCTGAGGTCTTTTTTCTTTCCATATTACAATAGCAAAATCAGTTTGTCAATATCCACAAGGTAGCTTGCTGAGATTTTGACCGGGATTATATGGAATTTACATCATATTTTTAGAAAGATGTCCGAATACTTTTGAGTTTTTTAATTGAGTAAAGTCTATAAACACTAATTCACGTTCCATATGTAGAGTTGTTCTTTGATTTCATCAGTGTTTTTTATATTTCTATGTATATATATATACACATTTGTTGTAAGATTTGTACTTGAGTATTTAATTTTCAGGGTGCTGTTATGAGTGGCAATTTAAAAAATTTCAAGTACAAATTGTCCTTTTGCTGTTATTTTCATATGCCAACTTTTATTGTAAGACCTAGTTATTTCCAGTTACTAGTTCTAGAAGGTTGTGATTTGCTGATCTTGAGGTATTTTTTCCATAGTTAATCCTATCACATTTGAATAATTATAGTCTTACATTTTCTTTTCCAATCTATAAACTTTTTTTCCTTTTCTTGTCTTATTGCACTGGCTAGAACTTCTACTACCATGTTACGTTGGCAAGGGAGGCCATACTTGCCTTATCTAGTTTTAGCAGGAATATGTCTAGCTTCTTACCATTCAAGTTAGTGTTTGTTGTAGGTTGTTATTAAGTGTGGTTTATCAAAATGAGGAAATTTCCCTGTATTTTCTTTTAGTGTATGGTTATTGTTCTAAATGAAGTATTTTATCAAATGCTTTTCCTGTTTCCATTATGTAATCATATGAATTTTCCACTTTAACTTGTGGTGGATAACATGATTGATTTTCTAATTTTAAATCGGTCTCCCCTACCTGAAGCACATTAAACTTGATCATGGTGTATAATTGCTTTGATTGTATTTGATATAATTGTATAATTGTATTTGTATAATTGTTTTGATTGTATTTGGTTTATGAAGCATCATTCTTAAATTAATTCCAAGGGGCATCAATTGGTTATTGGACGTAAGGGGGAAGCCTATGGCAGAGTGTCTCCATTGACCACAGAAAGGTGAAGCTTGGGCAGTGCTGATTTCTGCCACGGCTGAGGTGATACATCAGGCAAGAGGTCTCTGTTGCTTTCCTTGGCAATCTGAACCTGAGATGACTGTCAAATTATACAACATGGGGTTTTTCAGAATATATTTAACTTTTATTTCTTAGTTTTAGATGGTAATATATTTTCCAATTATTTTCAGGAGAAAAGAGAGAATTCTCCCAATCTAGGGAGTCTTACCTATAAAGACACAGATGTTTTTTGGGTGTCAGGAATCAAACTCAGGACCTCACACTTGCCAGGCAGGTGCCATACCAGTGAGTGATGTCCCCAGCCCTAAGGACAGACTTAGACCTAGAAAGCAGATGCCAAATATAGAGAGATAAGGCAAATTCCAGCAACAGCTATGGCTTACCCAGTCTCTGTAGGTAGAAGGAGTAACAAAGGGATAAAGTGCGCAACACTGCCTCCATAAGCCGAGCAGAGGTCTTGCTTGGGCTGGGTAGATGTAGACATCCCCTCTCACACTCACTTCCTCTGAGACCAGTTGTACCTGCCTGTCATGGGGGAATCTGAATGGTACTCGCTAGCCTGCTTATGCACTGTTGTCTGTAGACAAATGGAAGATTCACTAAGCAATCTCCCTGACAGGAAAGTTCTACCCCTAGGCTATGAAATGCTTATCATTTACAAAGCTGCACCAATTTTTCTTATAATTTCTCTATAACTATATCCAGATAGAATATAGCTGTGCATAGACCCTACCACTACAGAGTGACACTGTGTGAATAAACACACCACCCACACTGTACCTGTGCATGCGCAGAGAGAGCATTTCTACAGAAACAGAACTGCTGCTCTTTGCTGCTGGCTAACACATAAAACATTGTCCTAGTGGTGAGTCGTGTAGGAGAGATGCTGGAATATAGAGAACACAGGTGGTGCCTTCAGCCTCACAGCTTGCAGTAAAACCTTATCAGCTGACACATAATGAAATTTAAAATTTCTCATAAAATGACAAGAATGCTCATCTTAGGCCGCTGTGTTTTGATATTACACACTCAGCCTTAGCCATTTTGTTAGAGTCTCAGTAACTTTATTCCTTGGTCATTATTTTATAGTTATTAACATCAGGACCAAAGAGCTTCTTAAAATATAATGACTGTCTCATAGCTATTAATTATTTTACACACGAAGACAGAGGCGAATTGAGATCATGTTCACAATGAAACCCATTATTCTGTAAAATGAATATGCCCTAATTAGAACAAGAATTAAAAACCTCCAAATTCACAATTATTGATTAATTTTGGTTATTGCCATGAAATAATGTTCCTCATTTGTAAGTTCTTATGTAATCCAGCTTTAAAAGCTTCTTATGTGTTATTATATTTCATGAGTGATGTGTACAGTTATAGCATCCATGTTGAATTATAAAGAAATATGCTGGTGGTGACCACCATTTAAACATCTAAATTTTAGTTAATTTAGTACAGTATGAGAAATATACTTGTAAGTTTGTGAAGGTAGAATCACTTAAAATATTCTATTTTTACTTTACACACAGTTTTCACACATGAACAAGTTCCCTGACATTTTTCTCCTTTAATGAGATCCAGCACTAAGGTTGAAGTGTTGTGAGTCTCTGAACTGGTCAGACTCCATAGTACTAGAAAACAAAAGAAGCATTCTTCTTTTTAACACTAACCACCAATGCATTTCAAATATCTTTCTAAATAAGAAACTTCAGAAAAATTATATGTGTCTTACAAATACTGATCCAGAAGTAAGAAATGACCCGAATGATATAGAGTTTTGTAGTCACAAAAAGAAAGAAATGTGTTTTTCTGATTGCAATATGAACTTTGTTTTCTCTCTATATTGATGAAATCTAATTGTTCCTTTTTCTGATCCAATGTCCAAAAGGCCCGTATGCAATATACGTTTCACAGTAAAGTCATAGAGAGTTGCTCGTTTACACCACAGTTTTGTTTAGCAGAATGAATCAAAACATGCAGCTCATTTCAGGATGCTTAGAAATTCTGCCTTTCAGGCTTTTATTTTCTTTCAGTTGGATGTTTGCTTCACATTAAACTACACTTTTTAAAAAAGTATGGCGTTAGAGCATTATTTATCTTGGTCGTGAACTTTTGGAACTCTGTGTGCTTCTGTGGCTAAGAAAAGTGTCTCCCTTGCTTTACCGTGGCCTTGGCCCTAATCCAAGCAGTTCTTAAAAACACACTCTACCAGGCGTTGGCTCGGACTCCTTACAGCTTAAAACTGTCCCAGACTGTACAGTCAGATGAGTAGCAGGGGAACCTTGCTTAAAAACTTTACCCCGTATGTAGGTGTCTCTTAATTATTTTTAAAAATGAATTTGAAGGGTTTCCGCTTTTTAAAAGACACTGGAGCCCTGACAGTTTTTAAATTAGCAGAGGGGAGTGCGGCAGCGTAGTTCCCAGATGATACTGACGCTTACGTTACAAACCGCCTAGAAACAGCATAGAGCTTTGAAGGTAACCTTTATTACGTTTACCGGAAAGTCAGGGCCAAACTGAAAATCAGTCACGTTTCTGCATCATGTATCTCAGCTGCAGTCATCAAGCTCTAGACTCCATTTTGCTTGTCAATGCAAGTTTCTGCATCCGTGAAGAGTTTGCTAATTGAATAATTACACCTTTATCCAGTAATGATTAGTGCCGGTGACTGAAAACCAAAAAGAAAGAAATCTTTTTTATTCACCTCCTGGATACCTAGAGAATCACCCAATAGAAAGACTATGGTACCCTCAGTTTTAGCAGCTAGAACCCAAATAATATTTACTATCTCTTGCTAGGGTTTTGTCTGTCCTTGCAGGTAATATTATTCAGGGTTGGAGGAAACTGTTCAACATGAAATGCTTAGTCACAGAAATGCAGCTTAGTAGTTAAAAATTGTTAATAAATCAAATACGTAATGAAGTAAAAGGATCATTTTAATGACCTTGTTAAGGTTCGATCTCCGCAGGTTGCTGGGGCTTTGAAATTGTCTAGAACAGTTCTTCAATTTAACAGGGAAGAAGTCAAGAGAAGTGAGTGACTTGTCCAAGGTCACAAAGCTCATTAATTTTGTAACCTACATTGAAACTTTGATCTTCTAGACCACAGTCAGTAAAATCAATAAAAGCCAATAAAATCGAGATCCGGGCTGAGTGAGAAGCAGAGTTAATAATAGTTCCAATCCGAAATCACTTATTCTCTTCTTTTTCTATTTTCAAGAAGTTTTAAGATATAATTTTCATAGAGTAGATCAGATGATGTCTCACAGACAGGTTTAGATTCAGAGAAGTTCCAGCTCACAAGAAAACTTCCCTGGGGAGCCTTTGACATCAAATTTCATTTTTCACTCTTGAATGTGGGCAATTGCTGACCGATTTTTGTCATGATAGATTAGATCTAGTCATTATATACTTCCATACAAATGGGTTTGTATCATACAGATTCTTTGTTTCTGAACTCTTTAGTTCAGCGTTAATATTTTTATGTTCATTCACATTTTCAGTGGAATAGGAATACATTGAAGTAAGTAGGACAATGTCCCCATATGTATAGTGACTCACCTCTTAAAAGTTGTTATCTCCTGGGCCAGGTGTGGTGACACACACCTGTAATCCCAGCACTTGAGAGGCTGAGGCAGGAGGGTCACTATGAGTTTGAGGCCAACATGGGCTACATAATGAGTTCAAAACCAGCTTGAACTGCATAATGAGACCCTGTATCAAAAACAAAAATAAATAAAAGTTGATATCTTCTATCTTTTGGCTGTCGTAAATAAAACAGAATTTCAAGTGTTAGTTTGACACTGTGGTTGCATTTCTCTGGTATAAATAAATTGGAGTGGAATATTTGAGTCACTCATTAAGTTTGTGTTTCTGAGAAACTACTAAACAATTCCCTCAAGTATTCTTTTACATCCTCACCAATAATGTGGGAAAGGTTTCATTTTTCCATGGTTTTAAACTGATTAATTAATTAATTACTCTTTAATTAATCAAAATAGCCAGACACTGTAGTTCTCCAGTAAGTATGAATTTTTGATTATTTTTCTTAAAAGTTTAGATTTTCTAGACATTTTGCATTTCTGTATGATTTTGAGTTGGATTGTTCATGTGTACAAAAACCCTCCTGATAATTTTATTGAGGCTGAGTGAAATTTATAGATGCTTTTGAAGAAAATGGCCCTGTGTAGGTTTTTATATTGAACACATTTTTGTTTTTATGCTTTTACTTTAGCTTTTAAAACACATTTTATTCTTTAGATAATTTTTAAGGTTACAGCAAAAGTTTAACAAATATTTTCCATGCATCCTCCTACCCTAACATATGCATAGCCTCCCTAATAATCAGAGTCCCCCAGCAGAGCAGAGCATTTGTTACGAGGGCTGAGCCTACACCGACACATCCTTGCCATTCAGTGCTTCCAGCGTTTGTAAGTCTCCATTCCTGGAGCTGTGCCATTCACTGATTTGGACATACTGTATAATGACATGTATCCCCCACTACATTATCATGAAAACTAGTTTCGCTGCTGTGAAAATCTTCTGTGCACTGCCTGTTCATCCTTCCCTCCATGCTAATCCCTGGTGGCCAAGATCTTTTCACTGTCTCCGTAGTTTTACCTTTCTAGAGTGTCTTACAATTGGAATCATACATAGAAGATCTCCTTTTCAGAGTGCCTGCTATTTTAATTTTACTTTCTAGTAGTTCATAGCTAGTATGTAGAAATCCAATTTTTTAAATATTGTATACTTTTACTTTTGTATTGTATACATGTGGCCATACTAAACTCCCTTATTAGTTCCAGCAGTTTTCATGTGAATTTTTACATACATGAGCATTTCTCTGTGAATAGCAAATCTTTAATTTCATCTTTCCAATCTATATTTCCTCGGTGATTTTTCCTCCCCCATTTCCCTGACTAGGCCCGGCGTGCATTACTGAATAGTGCCAAGAGTAATCACCCTGACCTGTTCAAGAAGGCGAGCTGGATATGTTTCATTCATCACAGTTGCGGTGGTACCAGTAATCTTAGTTAGATGCTTTCCAAAATCTGAGAAATTTTATCTTATTCCTAATTTGCATGCAGTTTTTATTACAGTTTTCATTTTTCTCGTTTTGGTCTAACCTTACAAATCATGATCAAAACATGCAGTTAATTAAAAAAAATTAAAATTCTTTACACTAAATAACACATTGCAATTAATCCTGCTCAAAATACCCCCTCTGCTTCAAACACACTCACCCACATTCTTTCAGCTTTCTGAGGCAGTTCTGCAAATCCTGTTCTATGGTTGTCTTCAGGTGTTCTGTCCTCTCCTCCTGATACTTTGAAACCATTTTAACTTTAACGAACAGTCAGAATTTGGTGATGCCAGCTGCCCTGGATGAAATGGATGCGGACCCACCCTGATATTTTCACGAGGCTACATTTCCGCTCGATGGGCGTGGCAATAGCATTCATCGTATTTTTAAACACACAAAAGATTTCCAGAGCCAATTCAGACAGTCAAAAGAAAAATGGAATAATTGTGTTGGAAGCAAGAGAGGTCTTTGAGGGGGAATTAATGGCAATGTATCTTTTACTGTAATGACATTTCTAAAATTTACGCCATCAAGTTATACTTTGAACACACTTGTATGTTTAAGAAAAATAAGATTACCCTATTTTTCATGTATGGAAAATAATACTGATTGATTTTCAAATGCTCAAGATACTTTCAATACCTGAAACCTAATTTAGCCATTATACATTTTCATTATTAGATATTACAGATTTGATTTTCAAATATTTTATCAAGGACTTAGACGTCTGTGGCCACCAATGTTGTTGGCAGGTAGTTGTCTTTTTCTAATATTTCTTTGTATCATTTTAACATCAGTGGAATATTGGGGTCCAAACTGAATGGAGAAGTATGTTCTCTATTTTTTGCAAGAGTTTATGTAAGATTGGTATCAAATATTCCTTAAATTTTGTGGGAATTTACCAGGAGAGTCACAAAAAATTTTTTAATATGCCTTGTGGCACAGTTTTTGCTAGTGATACATTTCCTCTCTATGAGCACATCTTTATTTATTTTTTGATGGAAGAGCCACTGTACGTAGAACTACAGAGGCCTATTTTTCTCTGTTTTATCCGCGCTTTAAAGAGGTCATTACACGGTGCTTGCTCTGGCATTGTTTCTGATCTTCTCGACTTTGCTCTTTTCCTTCTTCCTCCGTGTCTTATCTATTTTTTGCCTTCGGTTGTTTTAAAGATTCTGTCTGCATCTCTTATTTTTAGAAACTTGGTTATTGTGTGGTTCTTCTGTCTGTCTGTGTCCTTTTATCTTTGGAATCAGCAGGTGTTTCCAGTGGCTGGTACTTGGTTTAAATGCATTTGGAAAATGGTCAGCTATTATTTCTCCAAGTAAATATGTTTTTCTTGTCATTTTTCTTTTTGCTTGCTGGGGCTGCCCACATGCTAAATGATCTGATGTAATTGTGCAGCAGCTGCACCGAGTGCTGGTTATCATCTCCTTTGCACTACAGTGAGACAGAATGTGCAGTCACATAACTTACATAAAGTGAAAGCAGTACTTACAGACAGGCAGCAAAGGGTGACATTGAAATGCAGTCCCTTAGGTCCCAAGGAAGCGCCCAGAACCCAGCAAGTCTCTATTAGATGCATCCCACCAGCGCTACAGCTGAGGGAACCCCAAAAACAGCTCACACGGTGTTATAAGCCCCTGGCCGAGGAGACTTGGGCCTGGGAGTGTTGAAGGATATGTTTATTTGAGTGGGGCTGGGAGAAGGCCCAGGTTATGCCCGGGATGTCTCATTCCCAGGACTTTCTAAAGTTATTCGTGAGAGCTACAAACAGGAACAAGAGGAGAACTGGACCAGTTCAAGGTCGTATGAAAGACTGTCCTACAATGTGCCGCAGATGACTGAGGTTCTAGCTTCTTCCTTTTCACAGCAGTTGCTATGGCTTATAACAACTGTGCCCCTGAAACTGCATGATGCATCAAGGGGCCTCAGGGACATGGTTGGACTGTGGGAGGATGGTTCCCAGGGGACTAGCCCACCAGGGAGCTTGTAGCGAACAGTGATACTCATCAGTAGATTCCTTCACTGATGGTTCCACAGCAGAGTGATGCCAGGAGGTGGACCTTGGAAGGAAAAGGTCAAAGAGGTTGGTTATTGTGGGTGTGGCCCAAGGCACACAAAATGTTAAAGTGTGATTTGATTTATTCTGAACTAGAACCTCTGTAGAAAGGTTTAATTGCACGGTTGGCATTTTTGCAACCAATAAGTGAGTTTTGGATTACAGTTTGAGCCCTTGGCTCTAAAAGGTTCACCATCCCAGGGCCCTATATCCTTTCCCCTCCCCTGGTCCCTCTCTGCTTCCTGTCCGCCCTGCGGGAACTATGTACCCCTATCATGCCTCTGTGCCGTGCTGCCCTGCCTTGGACCCAGCTGACTCTGGACTGAGCCCCTACAAACTGTGAGCCAAAATAAATCCCTCCCCCTTTAACTTGGGGGTGTCAGGTGTTCTGTGTTCATAACAAGAAAGTAACTAAGGGAGTGATTAAACTTTTGGATTTTATCAATTTTTCCATTAATATAATTTTCTCCTCAAAGATCTAGTTCAGAATACAACATCACATTTGTATTGTTTTATCGTCTCGGTATAGTCTGTGCTGGTCTGTGACAACTTCTCAGGCGTTCCTTATCTTGCAAGACCTTAACAGATGTAGTAGCTCAGATATTTTCCATAATATCTCAGTTTGTGTTTGTATGTTGTTCTTTCCCTCATAATTGAACTAATATTGTGGATTTTAGGAAATAAAACTACCAAAGTGAAGTACACTTTATATAACATTCTGTCAAGTATACTTGAGGTTAGCTTTCACCACTTGAAAGCGTTTTTGTTGGGTTTCTCTACAGAAAGTTATGTTTTTCTCTTTTTCTCTGTTGTGAACTAGAACCTGCTCACATTTATAAGGGCAGAGCGTCTCTATACATCATTTGGAATTTTGTGTAAGGAAGGCTTTTCTCATATCTATATTTATTTATTTACTTAAGTTAGTTATACCAGTGTAGTCTTATGTCTATACTTTCTTATTTAGGACCCTGAATAAAACAGTACATTATTTCTTCTGTTGCCAACTTTTCTTCAACTTTTGGTCAAAGGGAATTTTTTCACAGTGAGTTTCATGACCCTTTAACATGCCTTGTCCTTGTACTTTTAAAGAATTTTCTTATTTTATGGTACTTAAAAATGTTCCAAGCTTATTTTGTATTCCCCCTCTCGCTCCCTTTCAGCCCTAGGAACAGGTACTTCTCTGAGGAGCTATGGTTCCTTTGAATGAAAAATGCCACAGTTACTTAGAAACCACAGCCTCTGCCCTTTTGGGAAAAGTTTCTCTTATATGATTTATTTTAGATAGTTTTTACTGTGATGTGATGTTTACAGTTTGACTTATAGTTTTTCAGTGTTCAATATGAAGAACTTCAGAGAGATTTTAGTTTCATAAAGTTTTCATCACTAATAGATACTTTCTTCTCTGTAGCATATTTATATTGTTTTCTAACTCCTTCAGCATTTCGTGGGAGACATTTTGGTGCCTTCTGCTTATTTTTTACAGTTGTCATCTGTAGGTCTGTTTCTGTTGACTTCTCTCCTGCGTCTACAGGAGTCCCCCTCCCATCCACTCTTTAGTAACCGGAAGTTAGACACACTACATCAATGGAAGCTGCGTTAAGTCCCTGACATTCCTGAATTCCTTGGAAGAGCTGAGTACCATTTTGCAGGCAATTGAGCTGATCACAGACTGATGAGCATTTCTCGTGTTTCAGCTTAGTGAAGTGGGTTTAGAGTAGTGTTTGCTTTAGGGTTTCACTCCTCTGGCATTGCTTAGTGGGAACTCTCTTAATGCCGCGACGTTCAAGAACATCTATTCCTGGTCAGAACTTGAACAGCTTCCAGCCCTTCTGTGCTTGAAACTGATTTCTTTAAGGCTCCCAGCGAACTGCTCTTTCTCCAGCCTGGTCTCCTGTGCTCTGTGGTCCTATGAATATATTAGTACCAGGGGAAGACATACAGACATTCCTTCATGGGTTTCTGGGTCCCTGTTTCTGTATAGCTTTCTCTCCTCTGCTAATTCTGATCTAATTCTAGACTCTTTGATTCTAAATTCAAACCTCTGTCTCTCCAGCTGGCCTAGGTTGCTGTGCTGTTTGGACTTTCCTACCCTGCGTCCTTTTCTGAATGATGCCTGCATGTAGAAAGTAGGACATCCTTAAGATTGCCTCATGTAGTTTCCATTTTTAGGTTCGGTTCTGAGGATCCCATTGCTCAACTTCTTGTGATAGCTGTTTGCTGTATGGTTTAGTTATGGCAGAACATCTAGTACCAGATGCACCATCAAGACTAGAAGTGCAAGTTATTTTAAGAAAAAAAATACTTTGGATGTTTATTTCAAAATTCCTGTTTTGTTCTTAGGAATTTCCTATTCCTAAAAAGTCATTTATTTATATTTAGGCACGTAGTTTAATGTGAAGACAATGCTATAATGTCCACATAATTCCCGCTGGTTTTCTTGTTAAAATGAATGGTTTTACAGGGATAAATTTTGCATACTGTCCTTTTATTATTTGTTGTGAAAATGGGTGTGAATGGAAGTATATAATTCATGTAAGGATTTTCAAAAGATTTTGATCATATAACCAATGGTTGAAAGCCGAATAATCAGCCTACTTCAAACACACACACACACACACACACACACACACACACACACACACAAAGACTTTATTCTTCTTAAACTGTCTGATATTTTTTCTTTTTCAGGAGCCAGTGATTTGTTAGCTAAAACTGAATGCCAACACCTTTTAAAACATGATATTTTAAGCCAAAAAGTTAAGCTGTGGGAGTTTGGGAAAACTTGCTTTAGAAATGTAATTGCTTTCAAAAACATTTTCTAGGACTTGAATGTCACCAAAGGAATAAAGAATGAGGGGAAGAAGTAGACTGCCGTGAAGCATTTGGGAAAGATTCTTTTTCTAATTTCATGGTATTAAATTAATTCTTTATTTTGCTTGGATCTTGGAATCTATGTTTTCCCTTTTGTTTGTGTTCTACCACTAGCTAAGAACCAGAATTTTGACTGTTGGTATTGAAAACAAAAGGGAAAAATTTGAATCCTATTTGGTGATGGTTTAATTGATTCTGTGCCTGTCCTTTAGCCTACACTGGAATGGCAGGTAAGTCTGGCCTGTTAAATGCTGATGTGGTGTCAGGGGATTCTTGATCCAATTTTTCACTAGGAAACAGTCTCTTGTCTTAGTCTGACATTCTACTGCACTTACCACTGTCAATGTCAGAGGAAGTGTCATTATTTGAACAATAGCATCTTCCAGAAGAAAAAGACACCGTGTTTACTTTTAAGAATGTCAGTCGTTGTACATTTGGAGGCATTTTCTGGGGTTAGAAGAAACATATTTTATTGGATTCAATGCAAAACTTCTTCAGTGCTAAGAATCACAGCCCAAAGCCTGGAAAGGCCTGGAAATGGGCTAAGCAGCCTACTCACCAGGAAAGGAGACCAGATTTTCCTGTTGGATTTTTAAAGATCTTCACGATTTCCAGCCTTCAGTGACTTTAATTATTTCCTGTGGATCTGATAATTTTAAATGCTTCTTGTGTTTCTGGTTTGACATTTTGCAGTATGCATAACATCAAAGGAATATTTGTAGGGAAATGCAGTATATGTCCAGCTTCTTTGGTCTCAAGCCAGCAAATGTATATGCACTGATCCCATTGTGATGTAGTCAGTAGTAATCTACTACAAGGGTTTCAAACACTTTCTGCGAAGGCCCAGGCTGACCACCAGCATGAAAGCAGTGTATATCACATGGAATCAATGGGCACGACTTCTTCCCAGTGGATGTTTACTTACAAAAGCCAGCTGTGTGTTAGGGCCTAAGGACAGTAATTTTCTGCCCTCTTTTCTATTGTTCTCTTAGAGCTGCTGCGGGGAAAGACAGCTGTAGGTATGTGAGGATGCCAATTATTTTTTTCAGAACTGAATTACACCCAAGGCCTTTGCACGCAGTTGCATCTACAGCACTTTATCATTTTATTTTACTTCATTTCTTACTTAGGTAGACGATGTTGCTAAGTTCCTAAGTTGTTCATGCTGGACTTGAACTTGAAGTCCTCCTGCCTCACCCTCCCAGAATGCTGGCCTTATGGGCATGCACCATGCTGCCTGGCCCTATATGGTCCTTTAATTTCTGCACAGTTACCTAAGAATGTGCCTGGGACCTGGAATATTTTTTAACAAAGAGACAAAAATGGCCCCCTGTGTTGGATATATAGCTCTTTATTTGGGAATGTCTTTCCCTGTTACACCTTTGTTCCACATAAACGTGTGCTTTATAACATACTTGCCCAAAGCCACTGCTCTTTCTGCTCCAGCCTATTAGGAACTGAGCCCTTTCCCTCTAGTGAAAGAGAAGTGGCATCAGCCATCTTCCTCTAGTGGTTGTCCAGCAAGATCCACTGGCCATGGTGAGCCAATGCTCACTACTGAAGCTGGTCATGCTCTTTCTCTACTCCATGTGCGTCCAGTACCTATGTAAGTCATATTTTTTTCTTTGAAACTGTCTTATTTTCTCTTTGCTGTGACACATTCAGTACTCAACACACACAAATTAGAGCAGGAGAGGGTTATTTTATCTCACACTTGTAGAGGTTTCAGTTGATAGTTGCTGGCTCCAAAGTGGGGCAGGTCTGGGGCACGACATGGCAGGCAGGAATCAGGGCACCTTCCTTTCCCTCTTATCTCATGCAGGCTACAGTCCTATTGGATGGTGCCACCCACACCCAAGGTGGCCCTTCCCATTATCCACACACAGAGCTACGCTGAAGCAATCAGTGGACTAACTTAGTTATCTCACACATTTTACCCATACTCACACGTCCCAGATCTAGCCACCTGCATCTATAAGCACAGGAGGCTTTGAGCCTTCATCTAGATGCAAGCCGTAGCAGGAACCCTGACAGCTGAGTACCATGGAGTGGGCGCACATGGAGAGAGTTCTGCTCCCAGTGGTGAACATTAGCACATCACCTGCTTATCTCCTGTGTGGTGCGATGCTTCCCTTGCAGGTATGAGTATGTGCCCCTTGGTCAAGGTGTATATTTAGTTACTTAATATTATTTGAAAGGTAGGTTATTTTATATGCCTATATAAGATCAGGTTAAGTGATCTTTAAACTTCTGCGTTTCCATTAATCTATTACTATTCTGTCATACCAAAAGCCTGGAAGTTTCCTGTGTCTATTCTAGGTTAATTCAGAGTGATGTGTTACTTGTCCTTAAAATATCCTTGGTTATTAGGTCAGGGCAATGATTATTCCAAAAAATTCCCACTAAAAATTAAATGTGTGGCATGTTCCTCATGAAATTATTATGAATTACGATGCCATTTCCCTGTATAATGCTAGTCTGCTAATGAAGTTTTATATTCAAGAAAATATATATGAAATTACATAAAAGTAAATATGCATGCAAATCTAAAGTTTTTTTTTTTTTTTTTGTGGTACCAGGGATCAAACTCAGGACCTTGTGCTTGCCAGGCAGGCACTTATTCCACTGAGCTATATCCCCAGCCCTAAAGTTGTTAATAGGTTAAACGACATTCATAAATAATGGTACTGAGGGGGGACTTCCGGGAAGATGGCGACCGGGTAGGCAGCAGAGAGAGAACCTCCCAGAGGATTACCACCCAAACAATGAAATATAGCAATATGAAGACAGAAATGAGGACTTCCGGGAAGAAGATGACCAGCCGAGAGAGCGAGTGTGGAGGGAAGAACGGCTTCAGCTCCTGAACCCGACAGAGAATGCGCTACTGGGACAAACTGCACCAAACCGGGCAGC
>PVLD010014155.1:0-53388 GCA_004027595.1 Dinomys branickii
TGAATCGTTGCCTCTCTTCTATGAGCCACCCTGCCTTAGAGCCTGTTGATTATGAATTGAAACCTCTACAAACTGTGAGCTAAATAAACCTTTCCCCTTTAACTTTGGGTGTTGGGTATTTTGTCCCAGAAGCTAGAAAAGTAACTAAGATAGCATGAAAATAACGATGAAGGAAAGTCATATAATCTTCTGAATTACTGCAGAAAAAATTCTGCAAAATTCAACATATATGCACGATGAAAAAGCTCAGTGCAGTAAAAATAGAAGAGAATTTCTTCAACCTAAAAAGGGACATCTCAAAATCTGTAGCTGGCATCATACTAAAATCAGGAAAATGTAACAATAATCGTTATGGTTGTTACTACTTCTATGTAGCATTGAAGTAAAATTATCTGGGATATAAGTGAAAAAAAATAAAGGAGCAAATTATTGACACGTACACTAACATCAAAAGCGCAGTGTTAATTAAAAGAAACAAAAAACTACGTAAGATGTATATGGTGCTATTTATTATTGACAAGCTAAGAGATGTAAAACTATGAAACTCTCGGGCTAAAGGTAAGGACGCAGTTGCCCGGGGGAGGAATGGAATAGTGACTGACAATTGTCAAACAAAAATTACAGGAAGACATTGCTTTGGACTGAACTGCTACAGTAAGTCCCCACAGACCAGATCAAATAAAATTGAGGCACTTATGTTCACTGTTCTGTAGTCAAAGTGAAACTTCAAGGAAGCAGATACATTATAAGACCCATGAGTTTTCTCTCTTTATGAAAAGAAATAACTGTCTACCTGAGTCAGAAATTATAAGGAAGTACCTTCTACTTTAATACTAAATGAATAAGTAAATAATAATGTGAAACAAACAGGTGTTGACACATCAGCTTTTTCTATTTTTTTTTCTTGTTTCCATCTTCTAAAATTCACTGTTCTGCTGCTAAAAAGAGGTAGATCTTATTCTGTTTTGTGGTGTGGAGTTTGTCTCAGTTTAGAAATTGCAAATAACAGTAGTTGGATCTGTAACTAAACGTGTATTAATTTTGTCTTTAACACTATAAAAGACCAAAAAACGAATTCCATGATGTCAATAAAAATGTTCCATATTATAATTTTCAGAGAATTTACAGCATTATATGATACATTTGTTAAAATATAATACATTGAACAGTTAAAATCAGTGAATTCATTATATGTAAATTAGTCAAAAATATTTGAAATATTCTGAAGTTAGTTGGATTTTTTAAAAAGTGATGAATATGCTACAGAATAATATGAATATAGTCTTGCAAGTAAGATATCCGGCCAAATTTGTCTCCTTCCCTTTAGACAATTTTTATATATAAAATCTGTACATATACATAATCTTTAAAGTGCAGTTGCCAATTCATTAGTGAAAGCATTTTTATGTTTAATACAATAGTTGCTTAATGAGCATTATTAATGAAAAATGCTGCTATACTTCATTATTAGGCAGGCCAGGTAATAAAATTCTTAAACTAAGTTATAACTCTAATATGTTCTATCATATGAACTTTAGCTGGGTAGAAATGTATACGCTGTTTTCTTATATAAGGTATTTAGGTATAAAATGGTATAAAATTTAAGGTATAAAATGGTAACTTCTGAAAGAGACTATGCTTCACGTGATTTCTAATTAGGTACAGGTATTACCCAGACTATGGTGAAACATTTTACTGTTTGTTACAGCTAGTACAATAGATCCTAACTTATCTCTCATCTGACCTTAAGTATAATGAAAAACATAAATTTATTTCACGATTACAGTAAGAGTAAGCAGAGCCAACTGAAATAGAACCTTTGAGCCTCTTCCAATTTGTATGCTGAACAAGCCTGAGTAACAGAAAGGAATTAGAATTATCATTTCATTGTTAAATTGCATTTAATATGGGAAGCCATAATAACATATTCTTATTTTTTCTTTTTTTAAAGAGAAAAAGTACAGTGTTCAAAATAAATGAGTGATCTGTTATCAGTGAATGTGTTAAATTAGCAAATCATAAGCATATTGGAGTATCATTTTGAAAGTATTAGTTGATACTTCAGAGGAAGGTGAATTATTTCTTCAGTGAAATATTTCAGCCATCTTTTCTAATGGGGTAAAGTGGGAAAACAATAAGCATACAACTTTCCCAGATATTCTTTTAGGGTTCATGAGACAAGAGTAAAACTACAAATCTTAAAATTATAGTCTGGAAGTTGTCAAACTCAGGATAAGGCACATCTGTCAGTGAGGGTCAAACACAGATACATAGCTACAGAATATACTTGAATAGCAATTAATTGTACACAAGCCAAATCCTCACTGCCAGGGAATTAATGAGGATTGCTAGGTGATGTACTACCCTGTCTCTGTATAGATAGGGCTAGAAAAGGAATAGGCTCTTGCATTGGTTCCAGTGAAATTTGAATCCAAAAACTTTCAAGACACAAATTCCATTTCATTGCTATGTATGGATTGCTCATGTATTGCCTTCTGAGGAAGCAGAGAGACAGGGCTGTTACAAATCCTCTGACTTGAGGCTGACACTCTGGGTAAAACACGGAGGGATGACATACAGTTAAAAGGTCTGTTAAAAATCATCTGGAATCCTAAAACCTGTAGTGGGTGAGGTAAATTTAAGGCAGCCGAGCAAGAAGGCTGAGTTCTTTCTCTGCCTGTCATCATGGTTTTAAAACCTACCATGTTCTCTCTAAACTACACACAACCATTTAAATGGTGAATAGCAAGGAATGAAATGGAGGCAAAATACATGTACAACGCACACGATGAGGAACTATGATGAAAAGGGTTTACTTATCTGTAGACAGAAAAACAAATAATTGGAGTGTTTGCCAAGATTTCCAGCACATTGCTACTTACCTTTATGTTTCTCTGCTCTAAATAGCTCAGTCTCTTGTCCCAGGGCAACAATGAACTGTTCAAATCACATTTCTTATACCAAGTAAAATACTCCTAGTCACAAATTGGCACATCCCATGAGTTTTTGAAGCCTGATTTCCTCAGGAGTGGAAGGTTGGAGCACTGATTACCTAACCAATTTCTAGAAACCCTACTTTCTCCCTTCTCTAATTGGAAGCTGTGTCAGCTCCTATTCAGTAGTGTAACTTCCATAATTTAGCTTCAGAAAACGAGGCTTATAATTCTTTATGGCTTCCCAACTTACATACATCATTTTACTAAGTACTGTACTTGCGGCAGTACGGTATGTTACTGCATTAAAATTAGGTTTCCTTTGATATCTTTGCTTCTGTAAAGCAGTTTTTTCGTTTTCAAAAAGTATGACATAAATAAGAAATGTTATCATTTTAAATGTTTCATAAAAAAGTTCATTGGTCTCACTTTTTTACTTTTTCTTTTTTGTTTCTTGTGTGTGTGTGTGTGTGTGTGTGTGTGTGTGCTGGGAATTGAACTCAGGACCTTGTGCTTGCCAGGCAGGTGCTTATGCCACTGAGGTACATCCCCAGCACTATTTTTTTTTCCTTCCACTGTTCTGGTTCCATCAGTGTACCGTAGAATAGTAACATTACTGTCCTTTCTTGTCTGTCTGCTCTCTTTTGCATGTGTCCTGCATATTACTTCTACATTAACCTTGAAAAACTACATTTAATACTTTCATGAAAAATATGTGTCTGAGAAGGCCACAAATAAACTTGTTTTTTAGTAGTTTAAGGCCAATGAAATCTGGCATCATGTCTTCCTTTGCGAAATTTTTCTCACTCTTCTAAGAAATCTCAATTATGATCTCCATACTGTGACTTTACTTAAAATACAAACCTTGCGTCAGAAGCAGGCAACTTGAAAGTGCAGCAGCAGATACTATGCTCTCAGAAGTTTGATTGATTGATTTGGGGGTGCTGGGGACTGAACTAAGGGTCTTTGCACTGAGCTACATCTGCAGTTCTAATTCTGGTTCAGGCTCTCACTAAGTATGTGAGTTGCCAAGAATCAGCTCACACTTGCAGTCATCCTGCCTTGCCTGCCCAGAGTACTGAGATTACAGGTGTGCACAGCTACATACGCTTTTGTGTACATTTTATGCTACCTGAAACTCTAAATCTACTAGCTAATTGACATTATCTTTCACTGCTGTATATCTAAATTACCATGTGATATCCACATGTAAAGTAGTCCTATATAGATATATGATAGGTACATGCATTTATATATGATACACACAAACACAAAATGATAATCTGTGGGGCTGTTCATTTAGCACTCCTTTTCTTGCAACTGTGGGTCCTATCAACATCATTGTAGGAATGAGCATTTGAAGTGACCACAGTTGATTGGTTCCGATCTTCCATTAGGTGAAGATGTAAATTCTCTGGACCTGTCTTGGAAATTTCAATACTTTGAAAAGCATTAAATCCCTCTTTCTTCAATGGTTGAATCCCTAAACTGTAAACTCAGGGCAATCAGGCACATTGTGTGACCATCCTGTGTGACTCTGATGCATCGGTGCCATGTGCTATGTCTTTTCTGATTTCCTTCTGGAGGCCTGTTTGCCCTGCTAAAGTTTATGGACTAACAAGACCTCTTCTAGAATTCCTTGCAGTTCTGTTTCTTTTGTGTTTCAACTCTGCCAATCAAATGCATGTGAAGAGGACATGCATTCAGAGCTGGATTGCTGGAGAAATACTCAGGGGTTTTATTACTGCAGAGTAGGATGAAGGCTCAAGGTCCTGCAGCCAATAACTTGTCATGGTGACTTCCAGTTCTGAAGGCATCTTCTTGTCTATGTAGAGACAGCATATCTTCGTGTGGTACATTTTTGAAATGTGAATTTGGATGTTGCTTCTGGAAATTCAGCCTCAGTTCTAATATTTCAATCTCTTCAATAATTCATAAGCTATTTAATGAGTAAAACGCGAATGTCTTTCTCATGAAACTGGCTCATGTGGCTTCTTTTCTAATGCTGTTCTCTGGGAAAAGCTGCTCCTTAGTGATAAAGAACAGTGGAGATAAGAGTCTACAAGAGGTTTGCCTTTATGCAAGTGCAACTGACCTGAACAACGCAGTCATATTCTTCTTGGGTTGTCAAAAAATTCCACTTGTAGCTTTTGTTAGGTTTCTTTCCTATCATTATGGTCACTGATAATGAAATGAAACAAAACCGGTTGTAATGATAAGTGCTTTTTAAAGTTTTGAAGAAAATCCCACTTGAGTTTCTTTCTGTGGTTGATACCTGAAGATAAGGCTAAGAATCACCAAGATACTACCGGTAGAAAAGTCAACAATAAGAGTTTAAGCACATTTTAGCTGTCAGCACAAATTCCTTTGCTTTGAGAAGAAAATTAGCCACCAAAAATTGATAATGACATTAAAACAGATCCATAGAGAGTTTTAATACATTAGAGGCCTACTAAATACCTGACTATAATTTAACTACTGATAAATCCACTAACATTTTTAGCAAGTCCCTCTTATTTCCTTGGGGATGGTGCAGAAATTTCTGCCAGGGTAAGCACCTGAAGGAGAAAAATGACTTACTATGCACAAGTAACGGCTAAATTTTTGAATTCATTTAAATGCCTTGGAGTTAGCATGAGGAAAAATAATTTTATAGAAAAAAGAAATAATCTACTAATAATCATGTCTTGGTTCAGAACAAAGCAACGAATCATTTCAACTGGAACGACAAGGAGGAGGATGTGTAACACTATTTAAATCAAAGTTCATTTTTGTTTATTTCTAAGCTTTGATCATATAATTTAAATGTGCATCAATGGGAAACACTTCTTCCAATTTAAATTTAAACACAGACAACCACAGGGATTGCTTATATTTTCTACAATGTGATGGCAGCATTTATAATTTCATACAGCAGACATCTCTCAATTAGGGAAGCACTGCTTGAACAGATCAAATTTGTCATGTCCACTTTGTATTTTGTTTTTCTTGTTCTGGTAGTAATGTGCCAGGTTTGAAACCTCAGTGACCCTGTGTCTGAATCATAAATTCCTAAGAAAGAAGGAAGTATTACTCATCTTTACGCATGATAGTCTTTCTTTTCTTCTTCTTCTTCTTAAAAAAAAAAAAAGTTTTCTGATGTGATTGACATCCCTGAAAAGGTTTAATGGTTTTGAGTTTGGATCTACCCTACATTTCAACAGACAGATAGTTATGCATCTTCGACAAATAGAAAATGTTACAAAAGATTCCTTCCTTTCATAATATATCGCTCGTGTAAGCCTCAAAGTTCTTACCACCATTTAATCTATAATATCGTATTCACCTCTATGAGTCCTCTTTTTTAAAAGGAACAAATACTTTCAGAAGACAGTTTAAAGAAAGAGAGACAGACAGACGGACAGAGGCAGAGATATGAGAAAACAAAATCCTAATCTACTAACATATTATGTGAGGTAATTAATTAGAAATGCAATCACACAAGTTTTCTTGCAAGGTTTTTGAAGAAAAAAATAGACAACATTTTTAAAAATTTTACTTTGACACCTAATAATTGTACATATTTATGAAGTACAGTGAAATATTTTGATACATGCACATTGTGTAATGATCTAACCAAGGTAATTAGCATATTCATCACCTCACACAAGTTATCAGTTTTTTGTGGTGAGTCCATTCAAAGTCTCTTCTAGCTATTTTAAAATACACATTATTTGTGACTATAGTCACGCTATTGAGCAAGAGAATGTCAAAATTACTCTTCCTATCCAAGCTTAACTTTGTACCTGCTGATCAGCTTCTTGCTCTGCATCAGTCCTCACTACACTCTCCTGAGCGCCACTATTCTATTCCCCTCTCATGGGAGATTCACTCAGAGCATCACTGGCTAATTCTCTTCCTGTGCCTGAATTACTTAATTTATCATAATGTCCACCACGTCCATGTGTTGTTTTTACAAATAGCAGGACCTCGCTCCTTTTATGACTGTATAGCATTCTGTTGTACAGGAGTACCATGTACATTCTTTAGCCCTTCATGTACCAATGGGCAGTTAGATTGATTTTCAGATATTGGCAATTGGGAATAGTGCTGCAACAAACACAGTGATACAGACACCTCTTCAACAGGTTGACTGTATTTCCTTTGGCTGTACTCTCTATAGTTAGTCGGATGATTTTATTTTTAATTTCCATACTGTTTTCCTTAATATCTATACTTAGCAGACATTTCTGAAAAGAAGGTCCGTGAATGGTCCACAGGTACAATAGCACTCATCATCACACACGTAAATTACACCCACAATAAGCCATAGCATCACTTTGATTTGAATGAGTGTATCAAAGAGACGATTAAATTTTAACTGAAAAGGGATGGAAGCCAGGATTGTGAGGCACAAGGTTATGATGCCGACCGAGTTGGTCTGAGTGCAAATCACTGTGAATGGCACTATGACTTCGGGGGGGGGGGGGTCTTTCCATTCAGACATAGTTCTGTTAGCCTTATATTTTTTTTTTGCCTAAATACTGGTTGGGAACATTTTTAATGTTAACTGTTAGCTTCCAGCTTCCTACACTTAGTTTGGCCACTTTTTAGAATAATTTTATCTGAGTGCATTTTGAATTCAAAGTTGATTAGGTTTTCATTTTAATTTTTAAAACTGGTTTTGGTACTGGGGATTGAACCAGTGCCTTTGCAGCCAGCTACATCCCAGCAGTCACATGTCCATTTTTGAATACAGGTTCTCCTCAAGTCACAAAGTTGTCCAGGATGGGCTTGAAGTTGTGATCCTCTTTCTATAAGCTGCCAAAATGCTGGAATTACAGGTAGGTAATACCACTCCCAGGTTCAAAGTTCATTATTTTAAGTGAAAAAGGAGGAAACTGAACAAAATAGGTCCTTGTGTGGTCAGTATATACAATCATAAAAATTTTATTGAAATGATATGAAAATGATGTGCGTGCACATACAACTGAACATATATCATTAGGAAAGTTTGTTAGTTTAACATTATTATCCAAAACCATAAATAAAGCCTTGATGCTGCAAAATGAGACTGAGCCATGGACCCCCTATTACCCACATTCATATTTGCCTATCTAAACATGTCTTCTCTGTGCAGAAACAAAGATAGAAGATTTTAAAAGTCTACTAAAACTTTTAAATATTACTATTTTACTAGTAGTAAAATTATTTAAAATTTATTTTTAGAAGATTAGAAGTATGTAGAACTATCATATATAAGATGACCTTTTTTCTTTCTTTCTTTCGTTCTTTCTTTCTTTCTTTCTTTCTTTCTTTCCTTCCTTCCTTCCTTCCTTCCTTGCTTCCTTCCACACTGAGGCTATGTTACTCACTGAGGCTCAACTGATCCTCATGCCTCAGCCTTAGAGGTACATGCATCATGCCCAGTCATAGTGGTATTGTTAGTAAATATTTACAAGTATTGGTACTGATTATTGGAAATCTCCACAAAGATGTAGTCAAGGCCACAAAACAATTCTTCAGTCATATAATATTAAAATAACTGTTAAAGTTCACTTATTCGACTATAACTATACAGTTTCTTTCCCAGAGGGACTAGAAATATACCTTGTAAAAAACAGAAACATAGTGCTGCAGTGAAGCTTGGGCTGCAAAGTAGGTGCTATTCTTCCTAGTCCTGCAGATGCCCTGTATATATATTTTCTCTAGGGATAGGAAACCCACAAGGAGATCCATTCGGCAGGAAGCCAAGCTACATGGTTCTCCGCAGTGGGGAGTACTGCCCTCTGGTGCAACCTTTCCGGGCCCGCTCAGAGGCTGCTTTCTCAGGGCTAACTTGGAACTGGCCATACTAGTGGATCCTGAACTCGGCCTTCAGGTTGTGCCTCTCTGACAAGGGAAAGAATCAAGAACCCAGCAGTTGCTTTGTGAGGAACAGTAGCATCACCCACCTCTTACTTCATTCAATTAATATTTCATAGATGCAAAGAACTGCACCTTAACATGTAATGAAGTCATAAAGTAGAGCAAAGTGTCACATTGTTTAATACTCATTTTAATCATTTTTACCAGTTAAGTAAGTGTTGTTCGCTTACTTAATGTTATACATTCTCTCAGTTGAATCTGAAAACTTCCTTGCATAAAATGCTCTAGCTGTTAAACTTAAGTTTGCAGGTTATGAGAACCACAAATGAACGTGAGAAAAAAAAAACTTAGTTCATCTAAGTGTAGGGAACATTTTCTTTCAGGTTTGACTTCATCCAAAGGTTCAGAGACTCTTCAGCATTCACTTCCACCTGCCCTGAGCTTCTTTCTTAGACTCATCCTCTCTTGCCCAGATTCACTTTGATTTTGTCAACTTATTAGTGTCCTTGTGAGTTTGATCATTGCATCTCTCCACTGTGACCAGGGGCATGTGATGTGTTTGTTGGTTTACATTAATAGAATATGAATCATCATCCTCTAGCCACACATAGTAGTGCTTGCCTACAGTCCCAGTTTCTAGAGAATCTGAGGGTAGACGGAAAGAGGAGTACCATAAATTTAAGGTCATCCTGGACAACTTAGGAGGACACTTTCCAAAATGAAACTTTGAAAGAACCGAGAAGTAGCTCAAGAGCAGAGCACTTGCCTGGCATACACTAAACTGTGAGTTCAGTCCTCAGTGCTCCCTGAAACCCTGAATCTTTTAGCTCTTTGAGTCCCACTTACACAGAAAGACTATAAGGGAAGGTCTAGGTAGTCTAGATATTCATTTAAAATGCAAAGCGGTTGTTCACCAAAACATTGCTTTCTGCAAAGGACTATAGGAATATACTGGGCCCATTGCTTGCAGAAAAAAGCACAGTATTACTAACAACTTGGAAATAAGTTTGCTATTGAATAATAAAAAGATGAAATTTATTGAACCTTTAATTGGTGTCAGAATCTGACCTCTATTGTACATTTGCATGATTTTTCTCATTTTTACAACAGCTAATATAAAATAGTTACTGTTACTGGCACTATTCAGTGGCAAAGGAGCTTAGAATATTGAGCAAATTGCTTCAAGTGGGACAGCCAGGTAGCAGAGAAATGGATCTAAGACTCTGATGAGAGAGAAGCGTGGAGGTAACCCAGCTTGGTCATGTACTCAGAGTTTCCATGCTGCAAAGTTCCCTGTGAGAGGCAGACTCTCCCTCCTGACTAATATTCTCACCAAACAGAAAGATAAGTATTACTCAAAGAGAATAGTGGTGACCAGTGGAAATGTGGGGTGTATGACCCCAAAGCAGGTGCATTCAAGGCCATACTGAACTGGGAGACCCTTTATCTAATGAGCCTTGAGTCCCATAGAAAGCCCCGCCTTGACGGGACACACAGGAGTGAGGGCTTTCTTTCCTCATAGTTAGATTTTCGATTCTTTGAATATTCTGTGGTTCTATTAAGCCTGTACTCTCTGAGGAGTCTTTTGATAAGGACTTAATTTTCTGTAAAAAACCTAAAACGAGAAAGTGAGTGGGCCCGGGACTTGAAATATTCTGCAGCCTAAATGATTATTCCTTCTCCAGATGATAAAACAGCCATTTGCATTTATCTGTCACTCTCTGAGGAGTTGTCTGGAGCCTCACTTCTCTGAGCCCATAATGCCGGTCTCTAGGCTGGGTGATGTCACTCTGAGGCCTTGTCTGCAGCTGCCCACTGGCCATTTTCTCCTGAGCAAACCTCTCCGAGTAAGTAGGGATCCCTACGTGTACTATTACTACACTCCATACTAGTTAAATTTAATGGATCTGGTAAGTGAAGCTCAGGGAGATAAAAGGACTCAACTAATAAAAAAGGTTATTAAGATACATAGCTGGGGTCAAAACTCCAATTTTGGGTGTTTTTATTTGCCCTGTAATGCTAAAACTGCATCTTTCCTTGTTTATGTTTTGAGTGCTTAAATATACAGTTCTTAGAATTAAATGTAATGTTTTATTCACTAAAACTCATGATGTTTTGTGCAAATAATCCATGTGAAGTATCCTTTGTTGGAAAATTTCCATGACTAATTTCATTTTAATTCATAGATTTTAGTTTTGGGAGCAGTTTTATGCTTACAGAAAAACTGAGCAGAAATTACAGATAGTTCTTATGTACCTTTTCTGGTAGATAAGATGTTCCTATCTGTCCTGAACACTTTCCCCAATTACTTAATATCTTGTATCAGCATGATACAATTGCTATACTTAATGACCATCATTTAAAACCAGTGCCCATTGACTACATTAGGGTTCATTCTCTGTGCTGTATATTCTTTAGATTTTGGTAAGTGTACAATAGCATAATTCCACAGGCACAGTATTGTACTGCCTGATTTTTCTGGCTTAAACATCTCTCAGGTTCCACCCGTTCAACCTTCTTTGTTCTCCCACCTTCACATGGAAAACTACTCATCTCCCTCCTGCCCATACAGTTTTATCTTTCTCACAGTGTGACACAGTTGGAATCACATTGTAAGTAGCTTTCTCAGACTGATTATATTTCCAGACTGTATACCTTGTGGAACAATTAAGTAGGGGTAATTAACAGGTTACCTCCTTTTTTTTTTCTGGTGAAAATACTGTAAATCTACTCTCTCCCTACTTTTCAAGTACTGATCATTATTATTAATCATTACATTAGTTACCATGTTCTCAAACAGATGTTTTGAATTTATTTTTCTTAGCTAACTGAAATTCTCTTTTGATGAACATCTCCCCAATACTCCCATCTCTAATGCTAGGTTTGTTAAATATTATTCTTTCCTTCAATGAGTTCACATTTTTAGATTTCACATATGTGGAAAATTTTATGTCATTTGTCTTTTGTGTCTGTCATTGTATTGTCTTCTGTGATATGGCGGTACCAGATGTTTATCTAGTCACCTATTGAAGGATATTTTGATTGATTCCAATAAGTGACAATTGTAAGTGAAGATGTAATAAGCATTTAAATACAAGTTTGTACACGGTGTGTTTTCAACTCCTACAGGAATATCCAAGAGTGTGTTAGTTTTGTTATATGGTACAACTATGTTTTCAAGGAGCTGCAAAAATGTCTCCCAAAATAGCTGTAACATTTTTCATTCCTACCAGCAATGAGTGAGAATTCCTTTCACTCCACATTCTTGCCAGCATTTGAGGTTACCAGTGTTTTAGATTTTAGCCATTTTATCTGTTAAGTAGTGGTATCTCATTTTTGGCTTATTTCCTAAAGGAATATGACACTGACAATCCTTTACCATCTCTATATGTTGTTTGGTGAGTCCTCTTATGAGATCTCCCATGCAGTTGTTAACTGCGTGGTTTGATTACTTATTCTTGTGGTTTAATTTTTTGTGTATAATTTGAATACCAGTGCTTTACCAGGAATGTATTTTACATATATTTTCTTCCTAATTATGGCTTGCCTTTTCATTCTTCTAATAGTGTCCACCTTAGACAAAAAGTTTACATTTTTAATGACGTCTATTTCATCAATATTTTCCTCCTAGACTGTATTTTAGTACTGTATTTAAAAACTTATTGCCAACTTAAAGTTACTTGAATTTTTTTTCTATGTCATGTCATGAGTTTTACATTTTAGGTGCTTCATACTTAGGTCAAAGATCCTTTTGAGTTTGTTAGGTCTTATAAATTATGTAAAGTCAATGACTCTTCTTTTTTATTTCTTCTCCTTTTTTTTGGATGTCAACTTGCCCTACTACCATTCATACCATTTATAAACAAGGATAGTTTTTCTCTAGCAGGTATTTTTTTTTATCTTGGTCAGAGATGAATTGTTTACGTAAGATTGCTTTTCTTGACAAGATGTAGGTCAGGTTTTATGGGGATAACAAGTCCATTTTTACTGTCCAAAATCTATGTTAAGTTATACAATAGTAGACCATGTCTTGCCTGTGGATATTATTCACATAATTGTAATTATACTACTCACATTACTAACGAGCACTTAAAAGTTTGGTTGATTACATCAAAGGTATTGCCTGGGAGAATCAACACGTCACAAAGTTATCTAGGGAAAATACAAGAGGAAAATAATCTACAGAAAGCAATCAGTGCTGGTGACAAGGAATTTGTTAGTGTTTCTTCCCCACCCTTTCCCTTCATGAGTTCTTGATTTCATTTGCATAACTAGCTCATGATGAAATGAACCTGAATTCCAAGACATTATCATTGCTGCACTGATCAAGCTGTATAAATCAGAAGCCAGTAATTACAGTGCATGTAAACAGGTAGACACAGATGTTAAAAAGTGAGGCTTCAAAAACTCAGTATCATTTTAAAACTAATGGGTTAACACCTGAAGGGACAGGTGACAGATGAGAGTGAAGACACATGAGGTACATTAGACACTGAGAATCCTGTCTGGTAGCCTTCCTCTCCCCTTGAAAATTACTCTTGCTTCTCAGTGAATCCTTTACTCTAATAAAATTGCACTCCCAGGGCCCAATAACCTTCCACTTTTGTTATTTTTGAGCTGTCTTTCAGTGACACTTCCCACAATTATCTGGCCTCAGATTTCATTACCAAATTTATGGGTCGTGATGCAAAATAAAATTGATGGCATCCTTGTTTAAGCTGAAGTAATATTTAAAATGTCCATATGGCACAAAGACAGCATTAAGCACAGTGTCAGGGCCTTGGAGAACTGGCCTTGTGCGAGTATACAGTCCTCACCTGTCCTAAAGAATATGAAGATTATATATTTCATATTCGTTCTTTTCCCAGGTAACATTAATATCTTTTTATCCTGATGGCTGCTGGCATCTTATTAAAGTACATATATCCTGTTTGAATACATCCCGCTGCTTCTATCTCTCCTACCATTTCCTGGAACATTACCTCACCCCCGATCAAAATTGGGATTGTCTGGGGTTCGTGATTTTTAAATTAAAAACTGGCTTCCAAAAAAACCACTGAGGGCATCAGAATTTACCTCCTGGGTGAGACTGGTGCTTTTATTGTCCTATTTACAAAAAGAGTGATGTTTCTGGAAAGCAACAATTCTAATTTTCAAAGTTTATGTTTTTGACCTGTGATCACTTGTCCTTTTAGAATGTGGAACCATTTTAATTTATCCCCAGAAAAATTTGCAGAGAACAATTTGTGGATATTTTTCTCAGAAACAGGTTTATTTATTTTTAGCATGAGCTGTTCTCAAAAGAGTTGTTATTTTCTGATACCTTTCTTATTTATAAAATTATCACTTGCTGTTATATAACTACTAGTATTTCCCATTGAAAAATGTAAGTCCAAATGATATAAGATGGCTATCATTAAAATATTTTGCTTATAAAACATTAATTTGGAAAAGTAGTTTTTGCAAATATGAAACGAATAAAAACCAGTAGGTATTTAACTCATGTCTAGATGGTCCTCAAAAGCATGAAAAGGGATATGTAAGGAAAACGGCAAAGACAATGTTGATATTTATTCATTTTTGCTTGTTTATTTGTTTGGTTTTTTGGCACATGGAGGATGGAAATAGGACTTTTACACTGTGCTATATCTGAACCCCTTCTTAATGTTGTTTTAATTCTGAGTCACTCAAGCTGGGCTCAGAATCCTGTTCTACCGCCCTTAGACTCCCAGACATGTGGCACCACCCCTAGTTGCCAAAATGTGTTCTTCTAATTATCAACAAATACTTATGGGAGCTTTCTAGCTACAAAGTCACCTCCGTGGCTCCTGCCCTCAGGTAATATGTATCTTAGTACAAAAGAAAGACAACGTGTTTATGGGAGAATAGTAACTTCTGTAAATGAGAGGTCTAGGTGAAAGGAGAACGAATGATAGGGGTCTGTGCTTTTCTGGGAGTCTAGAGAACATTTTACTGCGCAAATACATGTTACGGGTGACAAAGTGGTGACTAGGTAAAACTGAGAACAGAAGAAAGCTCTGCATTGAGCTCTTTGTGAAAACCAGGTGTACATAACTTCCAGCTTCATCAAAACCATCACTGTCCCACCCACCAGTGACACACAGTTGGTATTCAGTAATGACTTGCTTGACCAGGAGGATGCAGCAATCTCTATCATTTGTTTAAGGGTCAAATGCTTTTCTTTATCAAAGCATTTCTTTTTTCATTTATTGTTTTCTTTTCAACTAACAAAATCACAACAGTGAAGACAAAAACAAAACAATACAAAAGCAACAGAAATAATACATGACCTGAAAACAAAATGATAGGAATTAATAGTGGTGTCATTTCCAATGTTTTGTTCTGTTTTGTTTTTTCCAGTGCTTTTTGATCCTACCATAATTGCAAAGCTCTGCAGTGAGCATTTTAATGGTTACCACAAGAGCATACTAGTAGTGACTTCATATTCATTCATTTCTTTGATAATTTCCAAAGTCTTCTTTTGAAAGTCAGTCCTATTCTTGAAGAAGCAGAAAATATTTCATCCTATAATGATGTCTTCTCATTAAATTTGCTTGTAGAAGTTATAGGACTACCCATACAATCTACTTGCTAGTTAATCGTGCACTATTTTGTCCACCTTTCCTGCTGAACTCTTTTGAAATTATGTAGGTTTTCATAGACTTGTACTTTTCATATCTATGCAAATTATACTTTTCTTAGAGGGGAGAATTTAATCATGATGTTTGTAAAGGGTGCCTATGTAACAAACACTGGGCTTAAACTGAGGGGAAGGAAACAAACCAATATTGCATTAAATTTCACTACAAAATATTTTTCACAGGTTCAAATGGATGTGACCATGTTATAAAACATGAATAGCTTCCTGCTACATCCATTTTTAGCTGACATCTCTACATTCAAGGAGTATTTCATTTGCTTTTGTGTTGTAGAAGCATCAAAGTTTAGGTGAGATTTTTATTTCCCTCTTCACCAAAATTATCCTTTTCAAGGCTGTTGATAGGGTACCATATTTTAAAAGAATATACTAAATTATAGTCACAGTCTCCCTTTAATGATTATCAGGCTTATCATTCATTTTTCCTTGATACAGATCCTACAGCTGCCTTCAGGACACCAATCTCCAGATGCTTTACTGGAATGAACTGTACTCTTAAATGTTTAATGCCAGAACATTCAGGATTTTATCCTCATCATTCACACACACACACACACACACACACACACACACACACACACACAACCATTTCGTGGCAATCACTCACACCCTTACCCCAATGACTTGCATGTTGAGTCTCTAGCATGGACTTCTCTCTTTGGTCTATGCTTATATCCCAATACACCTCTATTTCTCCATCGTGATGTCCAATAGATGGTCTTAAGAACATGAAACTAAAATCTCGATCCCTTGACTGATAACCTCTCATCCTGCTAAAAGACAGCTTCGTCTTTCCAATTACTGATACAAAGACCTTTGGTTTAGATTTGATTTATCAATTTCCCCACATATCACATACAATCTGTTCAGAAGTCTACTTGGAATTAATTTGAAAGTACATCCCGAAATTCAATTTTTAAATGGAGCAAAAAGACCAGACAGTTCACAGAAGCAGAACAGCTAATGGCCCTTCAATGTGTGAAAAGATGTTCAATTTCATTCATAATAGGATAAATTAAAATTAAAACAACACTGAGATACTATCTCCCATATATCATGTTGGCAAAAGCTCAAAAGTTTGACAGTACAGTCTCCTGGAAAAGCTGTGAAAAAATCAGTATGTTCATATATTTAACATTGGGAGTGCAAAATTATACAGCCTGTGTGGAAAGAAATTCGGTCATGCTGCTCAGAATTGTAGATTCAGCTCCTCTTGGGCCCAACAATTCTACTCCTACTTCTACAAATCCTCTCTAAACATGATACACATAGACAATATCATACTGCAAATTGATTCAGTTGTTTCTAATAGCCCAAAATAAATGCTTATCATATATGTACAAACTCCACGCAAAGAATGCAAATGTTATGCACTGCAGATATGTACTATACAAGGAAAACAAAGAGATTGGTCAAGGAAATTATGGTACACTTCCATGGTAAAGGGTATACTGCTATAAAAAAGAATTGGAGATAAATCATGCATAACTATTGTGTTTTGCATGTGTGCTGAAGACTATGATTTAAATAAAATGAACAAATTGTAGAACAGTGTATATATTATAGACATTCAGAAAAATAAAAATTTAAGCCACCTTAAATTGCAAACAGATGCAAACAAAATAATCTCCCTGTAAACAAATGTCTAAAAAGAATGATTCAATCAACTTCTGTTGGGACATAATTTTGATAAATCTACTCGTTCAGTAACCTAGGGTTATGTGCTTCTTGATATATTTTTTTTACCAAGTTCATAGCTGTATCAGTGAAGTGTCATTGCCAACATTATTTAACCTTAATCTATCAAGCAATTAGAACTAGTTTCCACTTCATAAGAAATGCAGGAAAATTTAAATACTACTATAATTACAAATCAGGCAAGACTCAAGTGGGTAACAGTCACATGAACATGACATTTTGTAAAGTGTGTTTTTATAACAATTCTCAAATTGGACAATGGATGGAATATTAATTAATATTACGTACCTTTTCCTTTTTGGAGACTGAAATGTAATAAGAGAAAGAGATACCATTTGTGCTGCTTTCAAATAGTTCACAAAAGAAGTATTAACCATTGCAAGATCTAGGTTCTGGATACTAAATGTTTGTTGTACTTTCCCAACTTTTCTTTGCGCTTGAATTTTTCTTATTGAATGTTGAAGACAAGATTTTCGCATGTGCATGTGTTCCTGTGTGCGCCTTGGTGATCTGACCTTTGTCACTCCCTTCCCTGCAATCTCTTAGCGCCTTATCACCATCTCACATATAAAGCCCTCAATCATTTCCTCTGTGGTTCTCCTTATCAACTAAAGTCTATTTTTTCCAAATAATGTGACATGCAAAGTTTTGTAACCCTTCCACTCACCATTCTGCGACGGCTCTGCCATTTCACTCTGATTTAAAGTGCAAATTCTTACAATGACTTTTATGCCTCTGCAGGATCTTCCCAACTCACATCCCCTTACCTATCGGAATTAAAGCCAATCCTCCATAACTATGGGTCCTGTATCTACAGGTAGCTCAAGCAACTAAGATTTGAAAATATTTCAAGAAAGAAACTGTTGAAAATGTACAGATTTTCTCCCTTAAAATTATTCCCTAAATAATACAGCATAATAGCTATTCATGTAGCATTTACACTGTGTTAGGCACCACAAATACTCTACAAATGAATAAAGTGCTCAGGATCATATGCTAAGGTTACATGTAAATACTACAGTGATTTGTATGCGTCTGCTGGTTTGGGGACCTGAGAGAAGTCCTGAATACTGAAGAAGCTGTTTTTTTTTTTCTTTTTCTTTTATTTTAAAGAGAAAAGAACAAAAACAAAATAGCAAAAATAAAGACAAACAAAACAACACAAAAAGTGTAAAACTGATACACAATTTCAAACAAGGTGATAGGAAATTAACAATGGTTGTTGTATTACATATTGTTATCTTCAAATTGGTAGCTCAGATAAGCAAATATAGGCATGCAAGATTGATCAAACAATTAAACTATTCCCTTTAATAAACCACTAAAAATTAGTACTACAATTACCTTAGCTATCTTGTGTATACATATATTTTTTCCCTTCTTTCTTTCATTTTTTTCCCTGATCCCAGTTGTTCTTTCCTTTTAAGCAGTTTCTTTCACAATACCTATAGTACCATTCAGATTTTATTTACTCTTTCAGCTTCTTATATTAGACAATAAAATTTTACTCATGTGAGTCTGATTTATTTCACTTATGAGTATAGTCTCTAGATGCATCCATTTACCTATAAAGGCCTCAAGTTTATCTTTGTTTATAGCTGAGTAATATTCCATTGTATAAAAATACCACAGCTTTTTAAATAATTCCTCAGTTGATGCACATTTGGATTTTTTCCAACATTTAGCTATTACAAATTGCACTTCTATAAACATGAATATTCATATGCCATTGTGGTATATGTGGTTTTCAGTTCTTCTGGAAAAATACCCAAAAGGGAAATAGCTGGATTCAATGAGATCTCTAACTCTACTTTACTGAGGAATCTCCAGACATTTTTCTATGGTGGTTGCACCAGTCTAAACTCCCCCAGCAGTGGAGAAGGATTCCTTTATCCCCACAGCCCCTCCAGCATTTGTTAGTGGTTGATTTCTTGAAGATGGCCATTCTTTCTGGGGTAAGATGGAATCTCAGTGTTTCTTTAATTTTCATTTCTCCAATGACTGAAGATGTGGAACTCTTCTTCATGCATTTAGTTGCCGTTTGTGAAGAGACTTTCTTACCACTGTCACTGGACTTGTTTCATTGCAGCCAAAGTGGCTTCCTTGCCCTTTTTTTGAATATTCAAGGGTCTTTAGACTTGGTATTATCTCAGGCTGCAGCTCTCATTCCTGAGATATCCATATGTATAAGTTCTTACTATCTGTGGGTGTTCATTCAAATATCTACTTCACTATGGCTTACTTGATCCCCCAAGCCAAATTTGAAAATCACTAGGTTCCTCATACTCCCAGCCTCTACTATCATTCTATATTTTTCTAAACTAAAAGACTTTATATGTGTATTTTATTATAATCTTTTTTATCCTGTATCAACTTCGGACGTTCTACACATACAGGCATATTTTTATCATTTCTCCTGATCAGAAGAGAAGATGTAGGAAAGAAGATATTTTCATTTCACATGAACACTGATGTATTCCCGGCTTTTATCACTGGCACATAGTAGGCTTTCCTCAAAAACTACTTTTTGAATAAAAACACTGGAGTGAGTATATGTTACCCTGTGCAGAAATTCCTTCTTTCATAGTGTCTTGGTTACTTTTCTCTCGTTGCTGAGACAAAATACCCAACGCCCAAAATGAAAGAAGGAAAGGTTTATTTAGCTTACAGTTTGTGGAGGTTTCAGTCCATACTTGGCTGGTTCTGAGGCAGAGTGGCACATGGCAGAGGGCAAACTGTTCTTGGCGGCAGCACACAGCAAAAACCACAAGAGCAGAGGGAGGGATGGCTGCAAGCAGCCTCTTCTTCTCCCCTACGTTGTAAACCGCCTACTCCCACCCAGGGGGCGTGTACCTCTCACATAACCTCCATGCCCTCCACTTCCACAGGCTCAGGATGTGTACAAAGTAAGCACCCTGGCTTCCTGCTGAATCACTCAGCCAAACCTCTGGACTCCCCAAGTTGACACAATGTATCAACCGTTACACATAGCTTATCTGATATACTGGCTTATTGGAGGGTCATGACTGACAGCAACAGCTCGCTGTGGACTGGGGATATAGCACAGTGGCGTAAGTGCCTGCCCGGCAAGTACAAGGTCCAGTGTCACAAGGTCTCCGGTGCCACAAAAAAAAAAGCCAGTTCAATGACAGTAAAAAATATTTTATATCAGAAAGTGCATGGATACAGGACAAATTTTTGCAAAGTAGTATTTAAGTGTAAACTGTTCCTAATTGAGTTAAAAATACTAAAAAGTATTATTTCATTAAGAAGTCATCTGTTTCAAAATAAGGGAAATTATTTTTTAAGGGCTGTTAAGCAGTTTCATTGTGAACATTTTTCTGACTTTCAAAGGGCAGGAAGAAACCTCAAACTTAATATAAATATTTTGTTTAACTATATATCTTTAGGTGGCAATATTCAGTTTTTACATACAATGAATATTAGTGAAAATATTATAAATATGACATTAATTGACAAAGTTCACATTAATGACAAAATGCTAGTATCAATGCAAGAAGTTCAGAAGACCGCATTTGAGTATGTCATTTTATAAGTGAGAAAAATGTATGAAATGAGAAAGAGTCATATTCTAGTGAAGGAATGCTCAAATAGAGAAGTAGCCATTTTTCTAGAATACCCTATATGGTTCCAGAATGATTCAGAATCCAGAATAATATGACTTAGAAAACATCTGGTATTCTTTATACAAGCTAAAGTACAGACTTCACAATGCAAAATTCCAAAAGAGGATTTTCATGTGAATAATTAACACAGGCTCCGTGAATAGGCTCAGGGAAGTTATCAACACTGAACCCTAAACGCAGATGTTACAGTAGGGTGAAAGTGATAGGAGATAGGTGCTGAGTGCAAAGCTGAAAATATGAAAGGAAAACATGATACATGATGAAAAGCTCATGAAAATAGAAAGATTAGTTATGCAACCCAGGAAAAGTAGAAAGTGGAGTTTGGACTTCTGAGCGAAGAGAGAAAACAATTTTAAAAAATATGAGCAATTTCAACAAATTCATGATCAAATATAAATGAACTAGAGAAGAGGTAAAAAATTGCGCTCCTGAGCTCAGGAATATAAAGAGTTACTAGAATTGGATCAGAAAAGCGTAGAAATGCAACATGAAAAGGCAAAGTATGTTCCTTAAAGTATGTTTCTTTCCAATACATAAATCTATAGGTGTTTGCTTCAGTCATACAGCCTGGTAAGATGGGGATTTTAAAATGTCCTATTGCGAAGCTAATGCCTAAGTTTACCTATGCTATATATAAGTTGCCTGCAAATGAATTATTTCAATTGGGGTCTAAAGCATGAATTGGAGACTATGTAATTTTATGAAATGAAATATAGAAGGTAAAAATATATACCTTGAAATGCAATTATTTATATTCAAATCCTAACTTATTAATTGATATTTTAAGCAAGTTGCTTAATTTCTTTATGTACAATTAGCTTGCATATAAGTGGGGTATGAACCTTACCTGCTTGATCACCCATGTTATGCATCTGATGCATAATATAGGTTAGTTATCATTATTTCATAATTATCTTCATTGTTATTTTCCTTTAATAATTAATTTTGGAAATATAACTGATTAAATGGAATTCCTTTAAATTATGGTCTACAATATTAAATCTAAGTTTACTTTGGTTTGCTTTGTTGTTTTCTGGTGAAGAAATACTAACATATATACATTGTAATGATTCTGTTTCAAATTCAGGCCTCTGTTCTCACATAAATGTGACTGTTTTTCTTTAAAAATATGAAATTTTACAGCTAGATAGAAATAATACTCCCTAACCTTGGTGCTTCATTGTATTTCAGTCATCCTTATTATGGACAGGATATAGTAATGTGTAGAAAATACTTAAATTATACTATTCAAATATATTTCAGATTAAATACTGGAAAACTAAAGACAAATATAGACACTTTTAATTCACTGCAGAAAAACTGTACTAAGTTATTGCACAATCATAGTTTGATGTAAAAATAATTGTATTTAAAAAATTTTTACTGAGTGCTTAGAGTACAGTAGTAATAATTTTTTTCCTAGATCTTTGTATTAGTTTGCTTTAGCTACCATAACAAAATTCCACAGACCGTGGGGCCCAAAACAGAGATCTGTTTTCTCACAGATCTAGAGACAGGTAGGGCTCATTTCCACGAGCCCTTGCCCCTTGGCTTGCCCGTGGTCACTCTATTTCTACCTTTTCTGCCCTCTCTCTGCCCTCTATTGAGATTCCAGGTCCTTCCAGAATCTGTGTGCCCTTATCTCCCTTCTTCTAAGGGCCTCAGTCAGATTGGACGAGTGCCCATTCAAACAGCACCATTTTCATTTAATTACCTCTTTCTTTAAAACCTTTCCTTCAAATATGGTCACATTATAAGCAACAAAGGGTTAGAGTTTCAGTATATGAATTTTAAAGGAACACAAGTCAGCCTATAACAGTCTTCTTTAAAAAGATTGTAAGTCATAAAATGTCACCTATCTTAATAATTTACTGTAATGTAAAACTGGCGATTTGCTCTGCACACCTCTTTACTGTCCCTGCCCTTCAAGAAATATGACTTTGCTTGGAAAAATGAACTGGTAAAATCTATCCCATCTATATACTTTAAATAACCCAGGAAGAGTCTAGGGGACAAGCTCATGAATCATGTTCTCCATTTTCCTTATGTCAAAACCCATTGGGACCCTTTCTTCTTGAACATGGGTAATGACCCATGTACAGTCTGACAATTCAAAATGTCTTAGACTTCTAGGCCATAATTTTGGCTTCGTTTCTGGGGTAGAACATTCTAATACTAACAGGGAAACTGGATAAATTGTCTCACTATTAATAATTAGGGGGAGGAAAGGTGTCAAAACTGTAGCACAACTGTACACAATTTAAGCAGTCTCAGCTTTCTTTGCTTCTGTGTTTCACACATCTCTTTTTTTCACAGTTGTCTTTCCTTGTCTTCCTGTTTTATCTCCAGAGAATGGTTGAAGGTACAGTGAGTGAAAAGACCAGGTAGACATTTAACTACAATGTGTCTGTCCTAAGTATCTCCTAATATTTTTCTTGATTTTGTATCTTTGTTTTTAAATTTAGTTCATATCTCTAGAATATGATCTTTTCTCAAGGAATACCTCATTTATATGAGATGGAAAAGAACAATTGGCATTTTAAAAAGTCAAAAGTCTGTCAAGTATGTTACTACGGTAGATTCTATATAAGTGTAGTAGGAACTCAGAGAAACAAGAAATGGAACAGCAAGTCACTGAAGGTTGTCCCATGGAGGCGGGACTTGGGAAGTCTTTTAAGGATAGATGGAATCTGGGTAGGTTTATGTTTGATGAATGGTTTCTCTCAGGACTTTGTTATAGTCAAAACTTTGGGATAAGGACTAGGGCATCCTCAGGGCATGCTGATAACTGTTTGGAGTAACTGTGCATGTTGATTTCTTGTTCTGTACCTTATGGATATTGGTATGTTCATGTGACACTGAGAAAATCTTGAAAACAGAAATATATACCATTTCCATCTCTCATTTTACAAGGCAGATTCTGTTTTTGTGCTGTACCACCTAAGTTTCTATGGTGCCTATGGAATTAGATTAAAGGGGAGAGTAGGGAAATGGAAAAAAAATCAAATCAACAGTGCAATTAAGACAGTAGGAGTGCAGAGATACTCAGGGAAAATATAGACCTAGAGGGCAGGAGGCACACGCTTTCTTGAAGGTAGGTTGGAAAGTGGTTTCTACCATGAATTCCAAGGTAGGAAAACAGCTGATGTACATTTTGAAGGAACATATGTTTTGGCTTCCACCACATCTGTCCCACCAACTAACATTTTCATCACTTACAGAGAATCTTAACTGCTACTTAAGAAGTACCTTTGCTGCCCTGTGCTCCCATATTCTTAGCCATAGGGTGAGATAAAGGTAATGCCTTCACTGCAAGATTTTATGGGAGGCTACGGAAGGTTTGTGGTGCAGTCAGACAAAGCTGATATCTAACACCACTGTTATTCCTTCATTCTTTGTACATCTGATTTAAGAAAGGACAATATCATGGAGAATAGTCACAGAAAGGCGGAATAATGGTTGCCACCCCTGAGAATGCAGACTGAGAAGCAAAATATTAAAACACAATGTAGCTTCATAATTCTGTGGCTATTGACAAGGGCATCAGACTGCAAGTCATAATAACCAAAGGCTGAATTTTCAATGACAATGACATAACACGAAATTTTGAAAACCCTAGTTAAGTATAATTACTTGGATCATTTCTCATAATTTGCCTTTGTCTCAGTAATACTCTGTTTATCACCTCTGAGAAATAATCGTGCAACCTTTTCTTTAACACTCCAAACTTCTCTGCTCTCCTTTGTCGAGGAGGGATTGCTACCTTATCAGGTTAAGGTAGGAATAAGAGAAAGCCTGATTAGACATGCCTAACACAATGGTGGCCCTGCGGTGGTCTTAGATATACAGCTTCAATTGCATGGGTTCTGTTGCTAAAAAGAAGTTTTATGTTTTTCCTTCTAAAAACGAGTAATGTGTTTCCCTTGGGAATAAAATATTCCACATACTTTTTCTTAGTAAGACTCATTTTTTGAGAAGAACACATAGACTGTTTATGAGACATGAACCTAGTTTCTCTAAGCCCTGGTCCAATTAGGTTTCATGGTATGCACCACTGAAACCC
Source organism: Dinomys branickii (assembly GCA_004027595.1). Classification (NCBI taxonomy): domain Eukaryota; kingdom Metazoa; phylum Chordata; class Mammalia; order Rodentia; family Dinomyidae; genus Dinomys; species Dinomys branickii. Next base: position 24,868 of record PVLD010014155.1, read on the forward strand.
TGAGCACATTCTAGGATGTGGATAATGTTCCCTTTGCAATTCCTAATGAGGCTTCTAAAACTCATTCCCCTTGTTCTGGCTTGGGCTGCCTAAGTGCCTGGAAGGAAGCATGTTCATGTGACATGGAGAAACAATAACAGAATTCCCTTTAGGTTTCAGCTCATCCTCAAGTGGCACTAAATGATCATGAAAGATGTAAAAGCTCGTTCTGTCATTACCATGAGAAATTTTACCACAGTCTCTTGTCTAAGCTGGATTATGTCACACAATTGAGTATGTAAATATATATAGAAATTCTGTAAGAAAATTGGTGAAACATGGAATATTGAACATGTAGTTTTTAATCTCCTAGAGCATGTTTCTCACCCTTTTCTTCATCGTTATCCCTCTAAAGAGCTCCTGTAGATACGTTCTCTAGTCACTACCTTCCCGTAAACTATAAACATCCCTTGATCTGTACATATATGTATGGCTGTAGGTATATCCTTGCTTTATATGTAAAAAGAACAAGAAAATAAAAGGCTCTCACTGCCACCAAGACCAGTACTACCATAGCTTTGGGGGAAAGTCCTTGCTCCGATGGTGTCAACAGAACAGACACAATCATCTGCCTGTTTCTAAACAGCAACTAACGAGACAGAGGTAGAAGGCAATGAAAGAGCTTTAACAAGTCCGATTCACCAGAGAAGACGGATACAGAAGTTCAAGAGCTGCCTTCCAGGGATTGTCAGAAACTTTAAAGGGTTATTGAAAAGCAGAGCAAAAGCAAGGGTCAGGTGTCGGCATTGTCTAACCTTGGTCTGGTTGATCGTTATCTCAGGACTGGAGCTGTGAGGTAGCTTTGGAAAAAGTTCTTTTGACTCGAAGGGTCGAGCCGCTTCCCGTGAGATGCCCAGTCCCGCTTTGTGGGGGTGGGGAGTCTGCAGAGGCTGTTGGAACCCAAGATGACTGCAGAATAGAAAGATGGCCGGAGAGCTGGAGACAGAGTTCCGAGGGGCCTGGACAAGCAAGACGTGAAAACTGGCCACTGAATATCCCTGTGGACCTTGCAAATACTTTAAGTGCTAATTTACTCTGAATATTCTGAATACTCTTAGAGTAATACTCTAAATACTCTTCTCTTAGTATCCTCAATCTTGAAGGAGAATGAGATTGGCTACATAAATTCAGGGTCAACAATTTTATATTCCTAGTTTTTATATAAACTCTCAAGCTTGTGTGCACTGTGGATCAGGGATCTGATCAAACACAGTAAGGTAGCGAGAGAGACTGATATAAAATGAATACAGAGATGTCAAGCTTTATCCTGGTTTTTGTTGCCTATCGGGTATCTGTAGGCACAGCCTCTAGGTTATAGCAACAATAGAATATTAGTCCTGTGGCAGGGTGTGGGGCCAGTGATACTGCCCAGGATGAGAATGTATTCTCTTGAGGTCTCCTAAAATAATGTTATCCTGAAAAAGTAGATAAACAAACAGGAATGGAGAAAGGAAAGAAGGAAAGAAGGGGGAGAAGAGGGAGGGCGGAAGGAGGGAAGGAGAACCAATGAAGAATGAAAGAGGAAGCACAAGACTTATTCTTCTGATAATGTCAAATTTAGCCAGATTTCCATTTACAAACCAAACTGTAAGGAAAACTTTAAGGGAAATTCTACACTAAAGTTTCTTTAAAGTCAGGAAATGAGCTGTTATGTAAAAGGCCTTTTCTTTCTTTCCAGTGTAAAATCTTTACTATATATACTGGTACTGTTATAGCGGGTCATAGTTAAAACACAGCACACACACACAGAGACTCAAATTTTGGGTGCACACAGACTCATATTTCAGAATTCTTATAGGTAACATTATTTCTTCTTTTCTAGACTATGTCATTATCCTGAAAAGAGATACAGTTCTCTGTACAAGGAACACAAGGGTCCTTTCTTAAATTGGTTACTTAGCAGCATGGCATCAAAAATAATGAATACTCAAAGTTGATTTAAATAATTTTGTATCATCAATGAGTTCATTTTCATAGGGCATTCAATTTTTAAATTAATGTTAAACACATGGTTTTAAAAATCTGCCCATTAAAATAAAGCTAATACATCCTTTGACCATTATCTATTTTGACTCCTTTAAGCTTTTCAATGTAAAAGCTATTATTTACACATTTCCATGTTTTTTTATTCTAAAAGTTGATATAAATATACACATATGTATCCATGTTCATACACTGAGGATTTATTTATTTTTTTCAACTGCTGATTTTCATCTGTGGTGAGAACTACAAAAATTTTATTTAATCCTTTCCCTTATTTATAGACATCCAGACTAAGATCTTTAAGTTGATTGATCAAAAAAATTCCAGTGGAATTACAATGACTAACCCAGCTATTCAATGAAATATAGATGATTAGAAGTCAGGATGACTTTAGAGTTTCGATGCAAAGATGAAGTCATGCGAAATATCTCCATAGAAGAAAAACGTTTACATTTAGGATGATAAGTAGCCTTAGCTGAGCCAGGCATAGCAGTGACATTTGTAAACCCATTCATCTGGGGACCTGAGGCAGGGTTTCTAGTTCCAGCCCAGTCTAAACAATGTAGTGACTTAGCAAAATGTTGTCTCAAAGTAAAACATAAAACATGGGCTAGGAATATAATTCAATGCAAGGGCCCTGGGTATTTTATCCCCTGTGCTCTAGAAAAAAATGAATAAATAAATAATACAAAATAAAAATTGGGCTGGGGATAAAGGTCAATGTGAAGGCCCTGAGTTCAATCCTAGTACTACAAAAACCAAACCAAACTAAACCAAATGAACCGTGCACAAAAATACCCTACTTATGTTTTGATGCTCTTAATTTACAGGATATTTATATAATACTTTGTGCCAGGCACTATTCCAGGTTACAAATATTAACACTAAAAGCCATCCAAAGTTTTATCTGCATTGGAAAAATTAAGAAATAGGGACGCTAAAAGATGATATATACTATAATATAGGAGAGACAGAATGAAGGCAGAGACTAGTTTGAACCAGACTGGCGATTTCACCATCGGCATTGCTACACATACATCATGCTGCAGGTTTTGTTTTGTCTTGTTTTGTTTTTAAAGATTAAAAACCTAAAAAAGAACAGTGAAGAAAAAATCAAAACAACACAAATGACACATGACTTCAAAACAAAAAGATAGGAGTTAACAATGGTTACTACATTATTTACAGTTATCTTCAATGAAGTTGTTCACTCCACCAGATGTAAGAATGTAAATTGATCAAACAATCGAAGACAATAGCAAGTAATAAAAAAAAAAAACCTTGGAAATGATGCAGAGCTCCACCATACAAGATGGTAGGAATTCAACAGTGGTTCTTATACTGCATAGTGTTGTCTTCAGTCATTCTGATTACCAGATTCAAGCGTGCACAACTGGTCAAGAAAAAGGAAAATTTTAAGCACTCACTGTTCCTTTTAATAAACCACAGACATCAGGCATACACCTATCCCAGCTATCCTTGTATATACATATAAATTTTGCTTTTCATTTTAAAGGAGAAAGAAAAAACCCCAAAATAACAAAAACAAATACATAAACAAAACAGCATAGAGAACAAAGAAAAGTCATGCAGGATACCTAGGATAATTGTAGTACTAATATCTGTTGGTTTATTGTTTTGTTTTGTTTTTGTTGCACGTCTTGTTTTATTTTTCTGCTATTGAAATAATGTACGTATGTGTATGTTATTCAAATAAATACTATATCACTTTATACTTCCTTTAATTAGGAAATAATTGAAGGGCTGGGGAGTGGCACAAGCACCTGCCTGGCAAGTGCAAGGTCCTGAGTTCGATTCCTGGTACTAAAAATAAGAAAACAAAGAAAGAACTGAAAATAAAACACAGCTACCCAAAGAACAGATCATGTAATTTAAAAAGCATAAAACCTAATTCATATTTCATCTTTTTTAATACTGTAGTTTCTTAGACTTAAAATTTTCTGAGAGGACACATACTAGCTGTTGTATTTCTTTGAAGTCTTAGTCATATTTTATATTTCTGTTTACCCAGTAAAGATGTATAGTTTTCCTATTAGTCTCTGGGAGTTATAGCTTAAACAAAGATGGATTTTGGCTTAAAAACATGTCAAGTAGAGTTACTATCTGAAGTTTATAGTAATTGATTTATCAATCTGTAAAGTTCAGACAAATATGTCATGATAATAAGGAAAACTAAATATAAACCCTAATGAAGCTAGGAGCCAGGCTAATCAGTATTTCTATATTTAAATTGTCAATAAGCTCTTTATTACAGGAGAACAAATCAGATCAGGAACTTGAAAGCCACTTTTCAGGACAGAAAGGGAAAGATAAAATTTAGTTATTATCCAAACATGCAATGTAATTTAACTTTGATTTCAAAAGAGTGTACACACAAAACTTATTTCTAGAAAAGATTATGGCACATATTTTATCAGTAAAAAAGAAAACTTTCAGGTACCTTCTGAAATACTTCAACTCTTGTAGAGTGTAAGAATGTTCTATATTACCTTTAATTGAAACATACACATTAGTAGTAAAATTCATAAATCACAAGTACAGAAAAAGAACATGGAATCATAAATTTGACACATTTTACATTAAATAGATACATCAACCATTAAAATAAATGTATCTCTTACTGAAAAAATAGATCAAAATCAAATCTAATAGTTCACTTACCAAATCAGACATCTACTGTTGAATCATTGCATATTGGATACTGAAAGAGATACATCATCTATCATATCAAATACCTTCTCTAGTAAATCAGACCCACCATCTGATTCAAAACTGTCTTCTACTAAATCAAAAAGCTACCCAATAAATCAAACCAATATTGCATCAAAGAATTTCATTTAAAGTAAATATAGTGTATCAACAGACAGCATATATCATAGTAAAGGTATCATTTATTAAGAGAAAGATACCCTTTCTATCTAATACTGTCAAATATGCTCTTTGAAAAAGAAAAATTATTCATTTAGATTGCTTTTATTACAATTTTTAGGAATACATTCTAAGCAAATAATAGTCAAATAATATGTTGGAGGTGCTTATAAAATAAGTGTGTACTCTTAAATGATTCCAGTATGTAAACAGTGAGTTAATTTCACCTCAATTTTTCTATTCCACTTTAAATTTAATTTTCATTCAATTACTGTTTATTTTATTGACATAATTTTACACATTATAGAGTAAAGCAACATATATATATACATATATATATATATATAGCATGATAGTCAAATGAAGGTAATTAATGTATCCAATCCTAAAACATTTATCCTGTCTTTGTGTAGAGAACTTCCCATGCCCACTCTTCTAGCTATAGTGAAATATACTACATTCATTTTATTGCTAACCGTAATCACCCTATTCTGCAGTTAAGTACCAAAATCTATTCTTCCTAACCGCAAATTCATTCTCATTGGGCAACCGCTCATTCCTCGTCTCCTGCCTCTTCCCAGCTGCTGGAGTCACTGTTTCACTCCCTCCTGCTTAGGTGCTTTACATTCCGTATGTCAATGGCATTATGTGTTGTTTATCTTTCTCCACTGGACTTATTTCACTTAACATAACCTCCTCCAGGCACAGCCATGTTGTCAGCACACACGATTTCATGCATTTTTATGGCTGCGTAAGTATTCCACAGTGTATGTACACTGCCTTTCCGTTATCCATTCGCTCATTGACAGACATATAGGTTGGTTTCATCTGTTGGATACTGTGAATGATGCTGCAGTGAACATCAAGATACAGACATGCCTTTGACATACTGATTTCCTACCCTTTGAACATAGGCACGGTAATGGGATGGCTGGGTCCTGTGCTCTCTTTACTCTCCTTTGTTTTTGAGGCACCGCCATAGTCATTTCCGCAGTGACTGCACTCTTTTAGGTGCCCCATGACAGTATGCAAAGGTTTACTTCCCGACATTCTCATGAATGCTCCTCACTGTTTGTCTGTTTGATAATAGCCATGTTAACTGGAGTAAGGCAAAACATGTGACAGTTTGAGGGAGGGCAGGTTGTTGTTTTCGGCGTTATTGTTTGCTTACTTATGTGGTTCGATATTCTCCTCATTTTTTGTCAAATACTAACAGGCAGTTTTAGTGTCTCCTGCACTGTGTCACTCGCTTTCCCCAGCTGTGTCTAGGACAGGATGTTCAAACTATGCTAAATATGACAGGTGCAAAACATCTTTGTAGTTCCAGTTTTCTCTAGAATTTAATGTGAGACATTTTCTCTAATTTATGTGAGAACATATTCGTTTGGGTTCAGTTCTATAAATTTCTTCAAAAGCAACTTAATTATACCTATTTTAATGCGGAATGGACTTTCTCTCCATGGGAGAGATATTATGTAGTAAATCTAATGGAACAGCCTTGCCTAAATAATCTTAACAAAAATTTACTTCTCAGTATAAAAATTACAGCTATGTAGATTATGCATTTGTCAAAGAAATTGGCACATGTACCCACCGAACCGTTAGGTATAAAGCAAAGAAACTCCTAGAAGTTAAATTTACTAATATCACCAATATTATGTTCACCAAAAGTTGTATTTATAACAGGTAAAATGAGGTAACTCACAGATTATCATAGTCATTTGTTTTCTGGTAGGTTGAAATTCATATAATTGCCTTAAGTTTAAAAGTAGGAAATTCTAATAGAATTTTGACTGTAGCCTCTATGAAAAAACTAAATATCTGCTAGTTCTTCATCCCATGTTCACTTCAGCAACAAAATCTACAGCTGGTAGTGGGACTGAGCATATATTTTTGTGACAAGGCACATACTGCAGGCATGAGCACCGTTTTTCCCATGTAATCATAACCCTATTCACTTGCAAGCTTTCTATAATTTAGAAATTGAATTCCCCTAAAGTATCTTACGTCTGTTATTTTTATTTGTTTGTGTTATATACTTGGCCATTGTTAGCCCAAATTTACAATTCCAGCTATTTACAATTCCAGTAGCTATAAAGCCTACTGCTCAGTAAATAATTTTTACAGTTCTTATGTGTTTAACGTTCTGGGTTGGTATGGATGTAAATGAGTTGAAATCTACCTTCTGTCCCCACACAACTTTTTCTCCTTCTGAGAATAATGAAATGCCCATGAAGCCTTTAGTGAATAGGCAAGTATATTACACTAATTTCACAAGGTAGGTAGGACATGTGTTCAGTAAACAGAACCACATAGGTGTGGAATTTAAAATGCGTGGTCTTGAAGAGAGACTATAGTAAGAAAAATTTGCAGATTTAAAAATACTGTACTTTAAAAAAAAACTGTACTTTTAAGAATAAGCTAGTTGGAGGAACAAGTAAAAGGTAACCGTTAAAATGATCTCGTGAATACATGAAGACTAATTACTAGACAGACAATGGGCATTTGGTTAGATTTGTAGAGTATTTCAAATTATAAAGTTGAGAGTGAAAATAGCACTAGTTTACTGTTGCAGAAATCTTAACTCATTCTTACGTCCATTCCCTGTTTCCCACCTGTGCCACTACATCAATCACATACTCAATAATAATCTAAAAGCCTTGCTTTCTCGCTAGAAATATAACTACTCTATTTGTTTTCAAATACCCTTGCCTGGTTAAGGGATGAAAATAGATTGTAAGTCATTTATGAGTTAGTCAATACAACCAGCCTGCCCTTATTGCCAGCTATTTATAAAATGTGGCCCAAACATGTTTATTACTGATCAGCAGTTTCTCCTTATTGCTCTGTCTCTGTCAATATGAACATTGATTAATTGTAATTGAAGTTTTACTCAGCATGAATTGATTAGAATGTAAAGTAACAAGAATTGTACAAGATGTCAAAAAGAAGGAAAAATTCCGAAGAACACTTAGAGGATATTCTGTCCTCTCAAAGGAGGGGACATAGGCTACCTGAGCCAGCAGAGTGAAGAGAAGGAAACAGTGTTACTCTAGTTTAACAAAAAAGATGAAAAGGAAGTGTTAATCTCTATAATAGGTATGTTACAAGTTTCCATTGTATACAGAAGTTATATAGAAAATTAACATGTTTCAAAAAGTTTTGTATCACCTCTGAAGTTTTCAGTGGCCTTTATTTTGACAAGATTAAGCAATATTTTACTAATGCTTATATTTTATAACTTTTTGTGTAAGTGAAACAAAATTTTTAAAACCATAAGCATCTTATAAAAGCCCTGTTGATTCTCCGAATATAATTATTCAACCTTGCTTACGTAGCAGTGTCACATGATAAAGTATTTCTAGAGCACGGATTTCTGTGACTTTCCTGAGAAGTATGTGCTATAGGTCCACCATTTCATGTCAATAAATGAGTATGTTCTAGTGCTGTGGTTGAGTATCCCTTCTAAAAGCCGGCACTGGCAATGTAATCCTTAATGCAACACTACGGAGATGTCTGGCCCTGTGGCAATGACATGAAGCTGGTAGAAAGGTTAACGTTCTTATCATGCAAGCTGATTGGTGCAACAGAAGTTGATTCCTTATTAAAAAAAAAAAAAAAGACAAATTTACATCTCCCTTCATCTCCTCCTCACAGTACTTCATTTTGCCAAGTTATGACATAGCAGGAAGGCTTCCTTAGATGTTGGCATTTTTATCTTAAACTTCTCAGCTTTCAGAACTGTGACCTAATAGATTTCTATTCATCTTAAAGCACTTACTTTGTGAAATTCCTCTGTAGAGACACAGATGGACTAAGACCATCAAATTCAAGATTCTCCCCTAAATTAGTGGAAGAACATAAATGCCTCTGTTTTTGCCCTCAGCAATATCCTAGCTCTCCCTGAAGAGAAATTTGAGTTTTCTCTCTCATCTACAAATTTATCACACATGACCAGGGGCAACTCCAAAGTGCTTTGGAAGTTCAGAGTAGGGAGAATTTAAAGTTGACTGGGAAAAAAAGATATCTGGAGAAATTCACTTGAATCTAGGTTTCTGATATTGTTTTAAGAGAAAAAACCAATAAGCAGAGACATGTGGATGTTCTTACATTTTATAGCAGCTAAGGTGGTGCAAGGCATTTGGGGAAGGATGGAAGAGCTTTTCGCTTCACTGCTGGTCAGTAGCAAACATTAGGTTTAGAAGAGATTAACTTGGGTGTTTGTGGGGGGACAGCAGTCTTTAACATTTTAATTTTCTTAAAAATAAGCTTTACTAGCAGTTCAGTTTTTCAGCTGAATAAAAACAAAGCTGTTCTGAATGAAGGCAGAGTGGGGCCCCAGAACTCTGAACTCCTGTTGGTTAGCTCCACCCACCACGCCCCCATCACCAGCGGCCGCTAGGGGGGAAGCCTTGGTGGATCTGTGGTAATTGTAGGGAATGGGTGGAAGGAGGGCTGAGTAAGAAAAGCAGGAGCTCACAGTGACGCAGATAGGACTGAATAGCAGTATTTCCCATGGCTATTCAGCCAAAAATTAAAAGGCGCCGAGAGGAGAGATTTAGTTTCATTGTGTTTAAACAAAGCTCTTTCTTAGAAAGATACAGTTAACTATTCTTCTCAGGGAATTGACCTAAAACGCATTCGTAGTTGTCTTACTCACTTTCTCTTCATGGGGACAAAATATCCACACTCCTGCAAGCTCAAGGTAGAGAGGTTTATTTTGGCTCATGGTTAAGCTCCATGGTAAGAGAGACCTAGGACAGAACAATACAACGGAGGGGCCTGACAGAAATAAATGTACCCACTTCATTTTGTCTGGGAAGCAGAGAGCCAAAGGAGGGCCAGGAAAGGAGAAAAACCTTTCCGGGTCAGGCCTGCAGTGACCAGACCCACGCTCTAGCAGCCAGTCAGCTGTAATGGCCCCCATAATGCAATCGCTTTGAAACGTGGAACTGATTGATGCTGCTGCTTCAGTGAGTCTGGTAGATCAGTGTTCCTGTTACAGGGAGCAACAAGGAAGGAGGAGGGTGCAAGGGAGGAGGAGTCCAGTGATTTCCACGGCTGGTTTATGGTACTAAGTAAATGCAAAGAGAAAGTGAAGAATGTGAGAAAGCGAGAACGCCCGAGCTGACTGACATAAAGGGAGGAATAGAAAGCTATGTTATAGAAGACTTCATTAAGAGGGCATACAGAGAGTCATAGAAAGAGAAATCAAGAACGATAAGAAAATGCTTGTAAGAAAAAATTATCTGAAGTCCAAAGGATTTAATTCACTTTTATAGGTTCTAAATTAAGTTGTAAGATTCCCTGAGCAGTTGTTTCAAAATAAAGTAATGTATGTCCAGTAATTACAACTCGTTGGTGAAGGGCATTCCTAGAAAAGTGAACTATTAATTCTTTGTCTAAAGGCAGTTACTTCAGCCTTGTGTTCAAATACTTAGCTCTGCAGTACGAAGCTTTTTTGCTGTGTATTCACTCCAACACACTGTCTCCTCCAGATTTTGTAAAATGTGGGTACAGATTTTTGATCAATTCAGTGTAATCCATTAAGTTAGTAATCATATCTGATAAGCAATTTTTGTATCAATGAGTAAAAATTATTAACCTAGATGAATGTGTAATGCAGAAAAGTAGAAGTATTTGGTGCGTGAAATAAGCTACTGAATTATATGGCATGGTCAAAATATACTGTGAATGTTTAAAAGAAGATAAATTTATTAGAGTAAATGATGCATTGCCATTAATCTTCCACAAAATATATCCCTTGCTTCAAACATGCATTGTTGTTCTTTCTGAAGAACAGCTTCTGAAGCAGTTTTTTGCTGTCTTAAGGACACTCATCAAACCAAAACATTTTGACATCTTCTGTCAAAAACATTACAGTGTATCGTCGTCCAACTTATTCACTAGATCTGGTACTGCAAGTCTTTTGGCTCTTCTGCAAGCAAAAATGACCATGAAAAGTAAACGTTTTGAGTTAAGTTTAGGACACTGATGCAACCATAACAGGGCAGCTAAAGACACTCATGAAAGAAGACTTCCAGAACAGCTTCAGAAAGCAGCAAGGATGATGGGATCAATGTGTGCACCAGAAGGTTATATTAGGGGGGTTAATGGCAATGTATCTTTTATCATAATGTCTAAAATATTCAGCATTCATTGTATCTGTTGATCACGCCTCTTACTTAAAATACCTCCTTCTGTAATTACTTATGCAAGTACTATAAATTATTTTAGGCAATGTCTTTGAATAATTACTTCCAAAACCTATTCCCCTCTCAAACCTACTTATTTTCAAGATGTGATATAATTTAATATGACTTAAATGTGGTACTTCTTCATTTTAGTTGTAAATGTCAATAGGACGTGTCCCCCAGAGGCTCGTGTGTTGGAGGTATAGTCTCCAGTGAAGCAATGTTAAGAAAGATCTTTGAGAAGATGACTCAGTCAGGAGGACTCTAAACTCACTAGTAGATTAATCCCCTGATGGGTTAATAATTTACTGGGTGTTGCTGAAAACTGAAGAGGTAGCACCTTACTGAAGAGACTGGATAGTAGGAGTGTGATTTTGTCTCCAACTCCTTGTGCTCTTTCTTTCTCTCTGCTTCCTGGAAGGCATGAGGTGAACTGCTGTGCTCCCCTGTGTCCCTCCACTAGGATGTTTCCGCCTTGACACAGGCACAAAAAAACAGAGCCAGGTGACCATGGACTGAATCTTTGAAACTGTGAATTGCAAATGTCTCATTCCCTTTAATTAAATTGTTACCTTTAGGTATTTTGTCATATAAATAGAAAATTAACACATTTAGTCATCTTATTTCCAGTTCATCTTTTTAGACATATACAGATCTTCAGTTATTCTCACCTTTTGTTAGTTCATTTGCAAAGGGAAAAACAAAAGGATCTCACACTAGCTCCTTGTATGCAGCTTTCAGAAAGAATTTATTCTGGTCAAGAGTTACCTTACAGCAAAAAAAAGCAGGTAAACATATTAAAGAGGTTAATGGTAATTTTAAGATTCCTGGAGAGAGACAAAACTGATTCTGATACATAGTAATATTCATAAATAAATTAACCTCTCTTGGCCTTACTATCTCCCTCACAGAGTTAATTGTGAAAGAGAGATGGAAAGCAATTAGCATCCTGTCCAGCGTGGAGTAAAGCATTGAAATAAATGATACATTATTATTGCTGGAGTTCTGACTTTCAAGTTGTTCATAATCATACTTTGGCCAGAGCTATTTCCTTTTTCCCCAAATAATTGCAGTAGTATTTTTAAACCAAGTTCTCTTTATGTTCTCCTTGTAACTCCCAATGAAGTTTATATAACAATCTTATTTTACCCATATTAAAGATAAGGACAATAATGCTAGAAAAGATTAAGATTTTGCTCAAAAAATTGTTCAAACAAGAGGTGGCTGATTTGAGAGTGAAATCTGATTTGTCAAAGGATACTCATCTTAATAAATTATGTTATTTAAAGTAAGAATAGATAAAAAATGGTAGTTCCATTAATCTAATTTTATATTCCCATGGCATATGTTCCCTAGTAAGGGTTCTGTGTTGCATTTGTTAAACTAAAAAAATGTTAAAGAAAACCTTAACTAAGAAAAAGGGAGAACTAGTAATGATAGTGGTGCAGTCACAACCATTAGGCAGAAAGGTTATTAGTAGACTGGGGGCTACTTGTTTGGTTTTTTTCCTTTAGCTTTTTAAATCATTAGCTATAGACAAGATTCACCCAAGTTTGCAGTTTAAAACTTTAGCTCAGGAGGACATACCACAGTCTAAGTGTTCTGGTAAGGTGCAGGGCCTACCTGCAGCGCAGACTGTTGGTAAGGGGTCAGAAACACTCTCAAGGTCTCAAAACAATCTAAATGGAGACCTCTACCTAGTGAATAAAGAAGGACCTACTGTTCTCAAGAGTGGATAAACACAGATCATTTTATTTATGTAAGAATGATGACCTTGAAGAAAAGAAAAGATATTCCTTAGAAGACCCAGTTAATTATGCAAAAGCAACCCAAGACAGGGAATGCCGCATGGATGAGCAAAACACTAGACCTTTATCTGCTGCTCATCCAAGCCTTTTCTTTATGTTTATTTCATTTTATTTTTATTTTTGCTATGAACCATAACTTCTCCTGGACCTACAGTTTCCCTGTAGATGGCTAAAAGCAGAACAAAGTCGGACTTTCTTTTTATCCTTTGTTACCATAAATCTTGGATCAACTCTTTTCTCAGCTCCATGTATAGGTACTTGAATCATGTACAGAGTTGCTGTCTAAAAGTTGACAGAACAAGGTTGAGTAGCTCTGAATTTAGATATTCTCAGCCCATTCACTACTGCATACAACAGGATGAGGGATGTGCAGGACATCCTACTATGCGCAGAAGTCTCCAGCCATTCTCCTGAACCAGACAGCTGAGCCTGGAATCACCTGCAAGTGAAACCATCCCAGCCATGAAAATTCCAGAGCTAGGATATCAGAACCAAGATACTCTGACACTGTGACTAATGGTCAGTGGAAATCCAGCCCACTCGCAATTTTTTAAAAGTTGGCCTCTTCCTTTTGCAGTGGGCCAGGCTGAACCTTTGTCTCAGAATGTGCTTTTCCAAATACCTAATCTGGAACCCTTTCCTATCTTCCCTCTAACTTAACAATGGAAGCATTTTCCTTTGCATTGTGTATAGAGTTTGTCTATGACCCTGGCACCTTCCTTGGTCTATGTTGTACCTTTCTGGCACACACTGGCCCTGAGCTCAACTTTCTGTGACCTTCCATAAACATAGCTTTTCAATACTTACTATTGAGTATACACTCGGTAATTCTTTACTTTCAGTACACAAAAGCCTGGGCTCTTATTGGCCCATTCAACTTTCTCTCCTAACCACGGAAATCTAGTAAGGCCTTGATATAGTCAGGCTCAAATTACTTCAAAAACAAAATCTTTAAATCTTCTTTCAGGAAAATCTTCCAGAATATACTCACATATAGTTTAGAACCTGCTATTTAGGCATGGGCATGGGCAGAAGAAGCACATCAGGTCAATGAACATTTGATGTTACAAATTCAAAATCTGCAAGGTTGGACACGTTAACTAGCCCCTTTCCCAAAACAAACCAAGGACATGCTGACCTTTACAACTATACACAAGCAATCCCCATATTTCCCCTTTTCCACATCCTTTTGAGGAGCGCACAGTCACCGACCTAACTTTATTTTGTTTCCCTTGAGTTTAGTTTTGTTTTTCTTTCTCAGTTCTTCTCAGCTATGTACTCTACCATCACCTTGGATACTAGGAACAAGTCTGTTGGATAAATATCTTGTGACAACAGTCAGAACTAAGCCCAGGGAAACACACCCACCAGCACCACTGCCACCATTGCAAGGTAACGATCAACAAGGCCAGGCCTGACCAAGATCACCGGTTTTGCCCGCTCTGCACATCTCTAGTTAAGGGAACATCTGACACACCTCAATCTTGTTCCTTTAACATTCAAAGGCATTGCACCATCTCTTCCCCTGGCAACTTGGGACGAGTGGCTGAGCCTAGATCATTGGATCTCCCAGAGTCAGGGCCTTTACCCGAATCCTCTGATAATGCAATCAACAAGCAACTTCTCCTTTCTCTTGACGGTCATGTTAGATTTGTGTCTTGTGCATTTCCTTTCACATAATTCACTCTATCATAATTGAATGTATGAGATGCAGTCCATATACATGAACCTTCAATGTGCTCTAGGTGAAGAAAGGCTACTTTAGTTAATGCAGAACAATCTGCTCCACATGCAACCTAGTTTGAAATTTTGTGCTTTTCTTGGGCAGGAGCAAGGGTCTTTGTTTTCATTACCCTGACCTCTGGGTAGTAAGCCTTAGGATAAAGGTCAGGGGTTTGGCCATGAGACATTACCTAGGTTCAGATGAGTAGAGAGGAATGGTCCAGCAGCAAGTGAAGAGAAGCCCCCAGTGGCCCTAACTGTTGTCTGTGCTACTTTTTAAAATCTGTCTTTGTTTGCTTCTCCTATCCTATCTCAATGTTGGTCGCAGGAAAACCAGCAGTGAGCCCCTCCTGGAGAGCACCATGCCATCAGTAGATAGACTTTGGGTTAGGAGTTAAAAAGAAACCCTCAAAGCCTCAAGATAGACTAAAATGAAAGCACCTCCTAAAGAGTAAACAAGGATCAGTGTCTCTCTGAAATAGGTCAACACAGCCCTTTTTGCTTGTAGAAAGCAATGACTTGAGAGGAAGGAAGGAATATTCTTTACAAGACCTGATTAACCATATAAACATAACCGAGATCTCGTTCAGTGCATCTGCTGCCTTGGCACTTGCTCACTTCATCCCTGAAAGGATATTGCCAGTCTCACTCTGAAAATCTACAGGTTTGCAATAAACTACCTGCACATTATATGATAGCCCATTTTTCTTGTCTGAAATCTTTCATCAAAGACAGGAACAGCTCTGTGTCCACTTCCTTGTGGTGTTAGAACTTCCTCAAGATGTTAGGATGGGGCTACTCAGTCACTGCTCATGCAGAGTTGAGTTGGCGAAGAGAAGGCTGAGAAGACAGATTATTTAAGAATTTCCTATATTACTTTCTAAAAAGTTTGGTGTAATCAGTGGTTTGTAGTTATTGAACTGGTTAGATACATCATTTCCTTTTGAAAAATGTATGCGATCATGCTGTGTGAGTTGGAAGACTTGAACAAAGAGTCTATGACTCCATGAAGACTGATTTATTGCTCAACACAATGTGACTTAATTAATGAGCCACCTGTCTAGCAGGACAAGGACTTTGTTATTAGGTTGACTCTAACATAAGAGCATGCAAAATTTTTAACTTGAAAACTTGTCCTGGCCCCACTCCTGTTTTAAAAAACAGACTTGTTTCTCTCTTTTTCTTCATTTGTGAAACACAGGAGTATTACATTTTGTCATTTCATCAAACCATAATTTGAGAAAAAAAAAATGCCTAGTATTCAGAGCTGAATGTTTAATCAAAAACCTAGAATTCCACAAGAACGGGACAACTGGCACATTCTCGTGAACAATGAAACCTAGTCCAGAACAATTTTGTTTGATTTACAAGGAGCCTCTTGTGTCTACATTTAAATGTAGCTATGTGCCCCTACTGTCATCTGTCAGACTGGGAGAATTTCCACATAATCAAAATGTCACAGAGTTAGTACTTTTAATTTTTATTTCATCTCCTGCAAATATGAACTCTGATTGTAATTATAGCTTCATCTGCTCTTGAGTGATTTTGTTTTATCAGACAAAGAATACTCTAACAACCACAATAACGGAGAACAGAGCAACTGCATAAAACAGGAGACAATAAGAATGTCATGTTTTGGAAAGTAGCAAACAACCTAAAACTATAGATTATAAAACATGCATCTTGAAATCATGATTAGTTGTTAAATATTTAGCCTCCACAGCCTACCTCTGTAACAGAGTTACGTGTTTTCTCTGGTCACAATACTGATTGGAATGGGAGAAATCAGACCAAAAACAAATGCCCCAGTGGAAAAACCAATCGACATGTAGGAGAAATCTAATCCAATAGGACTGATCAAGTTAGATAAGTATTAATTAAAAGCATAAGGGAATCTGAAGAATATCTTTCTCTGTTCTCATTGTACAGTGCATACTAAATACAAGTTAGATAACACAGAAACGATTCAGGCCTTTCCCTCTAATTATATCCCTGGCCAGGTGGCCATGAGAAAACTGTTTAGGTTACATGATACTTTCAGTAACTTCAGCCGGAGTTCTGATCTCTTTAATAAGCTATATAAAAACCCAGATATTATTCTTTAATGTGTATATAGTTAAGCAGTATTGATGAAGTCAGTTAACACTAATTCTTTAAAATATTTTTGAAAAGTGGCAATAATTTCTGTCCTTCTGGGATGTGGAGTGGTGATGTAGAAAGAAAATGAAAGTGTTCTGAAAGATGTGAAGTATCATGAAGGTATGGGTTCAAATGATAGCTATTCATGTATTTCTTAGAACACAACACTTTCTCCCATGTGTAGAAAGAACAGATAGAGACACAAATTCAGTTAGAAAAGGAAGATGAGAAATAGAAGAGGAGCCAGGTGTGGTGGTGCACACCTGTAATCCCAGAGCTCAGGAGGCTGAGGCAGGAGCATCATTGCAAGTTCGAGGCCAGCCTGAACTACAAATTGAGTTCAAGACTAACCTGAGCTGCATAGTGAGATCCTGTCTCAAAAAAGACAAAAAACAAAAAGAGAAATAGGCAGAAGAGTTTATAGATAAGCATTTCCTCTGTAATGGAATTTTGGTGTCCCTTAAAATCCTAAAATTTATTCACATCAAACCTCTTTGAATATGGAAGTCTAGAAAAGTAAAAATCATATGCTATATCTCAAAACCGATGTGAAACATCATTTGGATTAGAATGAAAATGTCCAGAGCTTGATCTTAATTTCCTGTGTGTGTGTGGCGGGGGGTGAGTATGTGTCCATGCACAAACCACAGTGTGCTCATAAACCACACTGGCTTATATCTAGTTCAATTAAAACCTAAAAGTAAAACACAAATTTCATTAGATGGATGCAGCATGTATCCCGCAAGGTCAAGTAGGCCTAAAAAAGGATATACCTACTGAATACAATGAATACAAATAATTATGTCACATATTTCTTGGCAGATAATGTTCCAACCTGTCTGATTACCTTACAGGACAATATTTTTAGTGCTATTTGCATCAATATGAGAAATATCTAGAGGTAGATGATTCTTATGCTGTAAATGACTATAATTTTCAACTCTAGCGTGGTGTTGGAATATTCACCATCTCACAACACCCAAGTTTAAGTTCCAAAGTTTCATGGCAGGTGACCGTCCCACACAATTCACTTTGCTCTACACGTAGCAAACTGGCTGTCCATCCTCTCTGGCGGTGCTACAGGCTCCATAGCCTCCCACTATGCTAGTCTGGAAGCACAACAGACATTTCCCCAGGAAGATGGCTTCTGCTTGCTGCTGCTTCTTCCTAAGAAAGTGGCTTTCCAAACATGTACAGGATTTCCACTTACTCTTAATGAAAGCCACCCCTCAAATACCTCTTCACTAAAAAATGCAAGTTTAAGCACCCTACCAACAACAAGATCCTATTCCACCCTCCTGGTAACCATGTAATTTACATTATGTGTTTGTTTCTCTCTACCCTCTTTTATATTCTGAAACTGACCCTCTTTTATAAAATGTTCAATTTATTCTCAACACCTAGAACAAAGCCTAGCACATGAAAGAAGAAAAGAAACAAAACATTTGCATCATTTAACAGAATCTCTTAATACAACTTTGAATATTAAATAAAACCAAGTTAAAATCAACCAGATGGCATCTATTATTTTTCATATATTTTGAAAGAAATATTTTGATTTCTATTATATAATAGTCACTCAAATCATTTCAATTACCGCATAAAATTCCCAAGTATATTTGAAATTGTTAACCAACAACATGGTGTATTTTAATGACTTTCTTATGTGCAACGTATACATAAAATAATAAATCTGGGTGCATTAAAATTTTTTGAAACAAGATATTTATAGATGTGTAAAAAATCCTTGAAGTGTTGCCTAACCTTTTAACTAGCAACTTATCACACATGTGATGGCATTATAGCCTTGTAATTTATGGATTTAAAACATTTCCTTACATTGATGGTGGCTGGAAGAGATCTCGAAGTTAGTTTTTACTGACAGTGGTGGTGATGAAGAACTGGTAAGTATGACATTGGCATCCTATGACCATGAGAGAACAGGAGAAGAAGAAAGGAAGGAAGGAAGGAAGGAAGGAAGGAAGGAAGGAAGGAAGGAAGGAAGGAAGGAAGGAAGGAAGGAAAGGTGCTATCAGAATGTAAAACACATTGCCAAGTTTCGTGCCTGAGTAGGGAAAATGGGAAACTAGAGATGTGAAAATGTTAAACACATATAAAACTAAAACTTATTTAAGATGCAGATGATGGAATAGACCAATAAAAAGAGAAGAAATTGGAAAAAGGAAGCGAAAGTATTGCCTCCCAAGATAGCCTGACATCCAGGCAGTTTTAGGGTCCAGTTATTTAGAGCTTTCAAATAACAAATAATGTCTTTTTTTTATAGGAGCTCTCTAGAGCATTAAAAAAAGAGAAAGTTCCCAATCAATATCATTCACTGAGCATAATTCTAGCAAGAAAATTTGAGAGGACAAAATCAGAAGACTTCGGAATAATAATTGCAAGCCTGAAAGCAAAATTACTATATAGAAGCTTAGTATAGTGAATAATTTAATGTATTAAAATTTTTAATTATACCCAAGAATAATTTTGCTAAAATATGAGAAAATGTAGGAGCTTTTAATATAATAAAATTGATCATTACATTAAAATATAGAGAAAATTCTGCCTAACTACTGTATTTGATTTAAAATCTAATTGGTAATATCAGTCATTTAAAAATACTTCTTAGGATTTATAAACCCTAACAATAGCAAGGAATATGTATTTCTAATACTACCCCTTCTCAAAGTGAAGCATTAGAAATGACTGCATTAATATTCAGGAATAGACTAAATTGTTCTCTTTTATCTGTACTGATGCAAATTATTTGAAAATTTATAACCCATAAAATAAAGTAGAATCAGTAAGGTATTATAAGGTAGAAATGCCTTAAAGAAGAAAACAAAATTTGTACATGTACTTATTAAACATATAGTTATCCAAAAGAAATACCTTGAGAGAAGACCAGAAAGTTACTTGATTTAAAAAATGGTCTAATAATTTACTTTATTTCATACCAGCAATAGTATATTAGGAAATACAGCAAAATATTATCAGAAATAGCAAAAAAATTGCACAAAGTAATTAAGTACCCATATCACATAAAACTAAAAGATATCCAAGACCTGAAATAAACTAGTAAATTTTGAGGTATGTGTATTCCTGGGTACTCAATCCTGATACTGTCAAGATATCATTTCTGTAAAACTGCTCCAGTGGTATAAAATCAATAATATATATTTTGCTGCCATTGGATGCCTTTTTTACTTCCAAGTGAATTTTAATGTTATTACATTCACTTCTCTAAAATCCATTTGGATATAGCTCTGGAATTTCATCTAAACCATTTGTTGATTGTTCCAAGTGATCATGCAGGAAAAAGAAAAGATCACTGGAAAGTGGTAGAAAAGATTATCAGTGTACTTTTATCATTGTTTAATGGAGTCTCAGGGGATACAACTTGCATAGATGGCTGGCATAAGGACAAAAGCATGAGGCAAAAAGCAACACGTGTAGCTTTATTAAGTTCTAGAAAATTTACACACAGGCTGAAAAATTTACTTACTCAAGTAAGACATAGCCCATATCAGCACTGCAATCTTTCTAAGCCAAATTTTAGGCTCAGAAAGATGTTATAGTGGAAAAATTATAGTGAGCGTTGTACTGATGAGCTGATGTCAAATGTTGTCTGTAACCAAGGTTTATACCTGTAGTTCTAGAGGCTACTGTCTCTGTTGTAAACGGACAGAATGGCACAGCTTTTTCATTTCAGTCAGTGCTGTTTAGCACTGGTAACTGCTCTTACTGTTCTGGCCTGTACTCTTTCACAATTAGCAACATTTTAACAACTATAGAGTTACACTAATTTGTTTATACTAAGAGATAAACAAAACATGCAAAGTAGTGCTAATGAAATAGGTCATCCTTTGGCCAGTGAAACCCATGTCTTTTTTCTTAGTATTAACAGGCTGCTTTGGTATTAGTTTCTATATCAAGTATGTCTGTATTCTGACGCCACCAATTAACAGAGCATCTTATTCTAGGAAATACACACACAAGTGATCAACATGGTACACTTAAGTTGTCTCATTCTGGAGCAAAACCTGTGTTTGTTCCTCTTGAAGATTTCAAAGCATCGTGCATTTTAATGCATGTACCTGTGAGTCCAGTGGGAAAGCATTTTTCATTTGCTGGTAGAGCAAGTTAATTTTGAAAGAAAAGTTTAATTAAGATTAAACAGACATAGATTATTTGCTAGCCTAAAGGTGTAGGCTCTAAAAGCAAATTAGTTGCAGGATAACTACTGTTGTGGAAAATAGATTGTGCATAAGGCCACTACTATATATTTTAAATTAAATTCACATCTTTGTCTTTACAAAGAACGCATATGAAAACAAAAGCAAGTGTGTAATTCTCAAACATCTACCAGTCCATCACTGCGGCTGTTTTGTTTTAATGGAAAAATATGTAGATTAAGAAAATTAAGATGAAAGAGCTTGAGTTTGCAAAAATACTGATTTAAATATGGTTTTCTATAAAACAGTATTAATAATTAAGATTAAAAAGAAATGTAGGCAAAGGATGGGTAGACAATAGATTAAATAATATACAGTAAAAATAAGTATACTGGGGCACTGGAATTAAAACTATATTTGTGCATTTATTTCTTTTTTCTAATAGAAAGATAAGTAGCACAAGTAATATTATCAATGAGATGTCTCTATTGATAAGAAACAATTTACAGGAACCATCCTGGTAGAATAAAGGTTTAGAAGACTTAGTCCCTGTCTTTCGAAAGAGAAACCCCACACACTAACCCTGCCTCAGACCATAAATCCATAGACTCTGCAATCTATACAGTGATGCAGTTGACATCAGCAGCATTCTTTATTTTTAATCTCAGGAGATGACAACATGTCTCTGGGCCTCATCTCAGGAATTTTAAAGATTTCTTCCTTTGCATCAATAATAGCATAAACATTTAATTGTGTGGAAACTTCCAATGATCATTTCAGTGAAGGTGGCCTATGAATACATTCTATGATCACATGTAAGTTTAACTGTAAATCGTGAAAATCACCTTAAAAATCTGTATCCCAGTGAGGATGAAGCAGAGGCTATATAGGGCTCAGGAATGGGCCCAATCACTTGGGAAATAACACAGCAAATGTTGTTAGCCTTTGCACAACTGTTTATTCATGAGATGCTACAATTTGTGAAACATAGGTGACTGAAATGATTTTCACTTTACTCCACCTGAAATGATGTCTTCTGTAAGGTGTTCTTTGTGTTCTCTTTTACTGTTCTCACTTATAATCTTTAAAGAACTACCAAAGAAATACTATGTGGTTATAAAAATAAGAAACCACTGTAAGAAAACCCAATTTTTGTGTTTATATGTTGGGAATGTTACTCTTTAAAAGAAAACAAAACAAGAAAAATTGTCAGTGTAACTTCAGAAGAGGCCAAGTCAATAGTCTTCTGTGGGCTTCCATTTTTCATATGTACATCAAGGTAAAATATAAATACTTTTAAAAATGAGCATTAAAGGCAAAAATGTATGTATGTATATATGTATATACATATGTGCAGGAGGGCTAACATGGTTCTACTATTGTATTATATCACTTAATGCTAAGGAATAGTTGAGGACGGGTTATTCGATCAATCTTGTATGTCTGTAAGTATTATCCTGAGCACACACTTTGAAGATATCAATATGCAAAGCAGCAACTATTGTTGGTTTTCTGTTGCTTTGTCTATAATTCAATTCTGATCTTACTGTTATTGTACTACGTTGTGCCTCTTTGTTAATGCTTTCCAGTTTTTTTTTCTGTTGTTGAGATGATTAATTGTTTGACCAATTTCGCATGTCTGTATCTGTGTTCATGAATATACACTTCAAAGATATCAATAGGTAAAGCAACAACCATTGTTGAGTCCATGTCACATTGTCTGTAAATCAGTTTTGATTGTACTATTTCTTATGCTACTTTGTGTCTGTTTGTTAATATGTTTTTGTGCTTTTACTTTTAAAATTAAAAAAAGAGCATTAAATGAATAATATATTTTAAATTCTCTATGATAGAAAAATATGCCTAGAAATATAAATAACATGACATATATATAATTAATGATTCTTGAGCAATATATGTGTGTCTATGCATAGATACACTGACAATTTTACAGGTTTCAAACTCAGTTTGGGCATTTTTCAATACAAATTGCTCTTTATTTGAAAAGAGAAAAAACATTACGTTGAACTTTCCATTCATCACACATTTGAGTTTCTTTTGATTATATAAAACTTCTAAAAAAGAGCACATCTAAATAGTATAGTGTTGAGTGATGCTAGATGTATGGAGAAACTCAGTCATAGGCTGACCTTGATCCTTGATTAGTCGTGAGGAGTATGAACCCCCCTGGGGAGCAGGAAGCCAAGTTCTTCCCTCTCTCTACTAAGGGCACATGGCTTACAGGGTAAGCTCGGGGGTGCTTCATCCTGCATTTAAATCCAGCTCTGTCCACTACCACAGAGGATGTTTAAACTCTACTTGGAAAGTAGAGATAACCAAATTATCTTTCTCATCAAGTTCTTTAGGAGTATTGCTCATTGACATAATCCATGTAAAGAACTGACAAATTTTTAATATTTATTACTATTTTGTTGCCTGTAAAGGCAACCTTAGTCCATGTCTCATAATAGCATGGTTTCAAATATTGGGATCAGTTATGATCAAGAAAAGGAGGGAAAATAGGGTGTGAGACAGGTCAAATATCATTTTATAAAATATTTTATAAAATTCCCCAGGTGTTATGTTGAGAGCACAAACTGAAAGTTGCTATGTATGCCAGTAGCAGGATGATTAACTGAACTGAACACATTTTTTTCCAATTTACAAAATTATTCTCTAAATAGACAGCCATACTCCAATTTGTATTGAAGCTCTCCTTGAGTTTATTAAAAAGTATTAGAAGTGAACTTTTCCTAAATTTTAAACATATCTCCAGTTTCAACATTGCCTTCTCTGTTCTCGGTTGTCTACATTCACCTTGACAGCTTAACTTTTGGAAAGAAACAAGGAGCATAGCTGAGAGGCAGAATATTGGAAGCAAAACTAGAAATTCGAAAGTCTTTGAATTTGTTGTCTACGGCTTTTCCCCCTCATTGAGGCTGTGGTACACACGCCTGGAGCTGTACAAATGCACAGCACTATAACACCTGCAAAAAGACTACCTCTTAGGGCCACTGGATGGGTATATTACTCATTGGTAGTAGAGCTCTGTGCATGTGTGCACATGCGCACACATGAGGGTGGTGATGTTTCATAACTATTAGCACAAAAGTCTTTAGTTCCCCCGCAC
Source organism: Dinomys branickii (assembly GCA_004027595.1). Lineage (NCBI taxonomy): Eukaryota > Metazoa > Chordata > Mammalia > Rodentia > Dinomyidae > Dinomys > Dinomys branickii. The sequence continues at coordinate 48,947 of PVLD010014155.1, forward strand.
CCAATAATTATCGGGGTTCTTAGGTTTCCCATTCGGTGCTTGTGTTTTCCAAGGCAGGTTAAACTTTATTCCAGAAGAAATACATTTATTTTAAACTTTCAAATAACCACAACTATTCTTTCTTTGTGTTATTAAACTGCCAAAGAGAACAAATTACTTGTGTCTCCAAACTCTGAAAAGATTTTACAGAAAGTCAAAATTGTTGCATTATTGTTAATCCTATTTTGAAAAGTATACGCTGCGGGAGCATGAGAATCCCTCCACGCCCTTCTGCGTACCATGCTAGAAGACAGGACAAACTAGTGGGTTCAATCCCAGGCCACTGGGCTTGCTTCAGTGCAAATTGTCTCTGCTTTATCGTATGTACATACTGGTTCACTTCTTAAATTTCACTTTTTGCTTTAAAATTTATTACATTGAAATAATTTAAAACTTAGTTTTGTAGATGTGAAAATGTGTTTTGATTAATTCTTGTTGGTGCTTTTGTGGTTGCTGTTGTTGCTGCAGTTTTCAGGGTCTCACTATAGAGTCGAGGCTGGCCTTGAACTCACTATGCAGCCCAGTTAGGTCACAAAGTCATGGTGATCCTCCTGCCTCAGCTTCTTTATTTCTGAAATTACAGGAATGTTCTACCATGCCTGACTTATTTTCATTAATATTTTTTATTTCTTTTATATGGACTGCTAAGCACTAAATTATGAAAAGTTTACACACCATGTCTATAAATTTAGGTATGTGTGAATGAGGGCAGATTATATTATGACTTTAACTGTGAAAGAAATTTTGGATAAATTCTTCTTGTAAATACACTGCAGATAACCTATTTATAACTTTTGTAAGGCAATTTATCATAATTATCTGAATATGTGTGGTATTCAAGTCCCTGTTTAAACAAACTAATTATATTATTGTTCCTTTGATCTTACGGTTATATTAAAAAGAACATAACAATTTACTGTATATTGTAAAGGTGTAATGATAAAGGGTGAATGTGTAAGTGCAAAGTTTAACACATATAAGTGATGTTTGATCAGATCTGCTGATGCTATTACAAGCAGTAATAATTCCTTCCTAGCAACCTAGTGGCTGATTTCATTAAATAAATAAATAGTTAAAAGGGTGAGCGCTATCTTTGGACAAAGAACGTCAAAAAACACATCACCAGAAGGGGAAAGTATAACTGAAAAGGTGTTCATGTTAACTACAAACCACGAACTCCTTATGGAACTGGCTTCAACCACTATGACCCCCCCCACACACACACACAGAGAACATGGGAAACAAGGCAAAAAAAGGCTCCGAAGTGATCTCATCCCCCCCAAGGCAGATCCAGGGGGCAAAAATGAGGAGAAAAACAAACACTCATATCTCTCGCCATGCAGTACACTGAAACCAAAATAGATCAAAGATATAAACATTAAAACTAAGACAGCCTACTGGAAGGTAAAATAGGAAAAGTTTTTGAAGTCATAGGTATAAAAACTCTTTGAACATAGCTCCAAGTGCACAGGAAATAACACATGGGATTATTAAAATTTAAAAGAAGAGCCAGGAATGCCGAGTGGGAACAAATTTTAACATTTGCACCTTGGTGATAATACTGAAATATATAATGAATTATACAAATTAGACCCCCCCAAAAAAGGACTCAATCAAAAAGTGGGCAGCCGAAATGAGCAGACACTCCTCAGAGCATGAAATGCAAGTGGGCAAAAAATACATGAAAAAGTATTCAGGTTGGGCGATTATTAGAGAAGAGCAACAATTTGAAACAAGAAAATTTCCTCTACTCCGAAAAGGATGACTGTCATCAAGAAATCAAATAATAACAAATGCTGGACAGGCCACAGAAAAAAAAAGAAATGCTTCTACATTGTCGGTGGTAATTTAAACTATTGCAAGCATTACAAAGAACAGTGTGAAAATTTCTCATAAAAAATAAGTAGAAATTCCCTTCCACCTAGGTATTCCACTTCTAGATTATCTTCCCAACACATTAAAGACATCTTGATGCAATGAGACGCTCACAATAATGTTTATAGGAGCACAATTCACAATAGCCAAAAATGTAAGCAGCCTAGATGTCCCTCAACAGATGAATAGATAAGGAAAACATAATGGTTATTCATACCGGAATACTTCTCGGCAATAAAGAAAGAAAAGTGAAGATATATGAAGGAAACGGATGCTCCTTGTAAACAGTGTTAAGTGAAGTAAAACAGACAACCAAGTTTTCATACAACATGGTGTCTCTCATTCAAGTAATCCAAAATGCAAATGGTGCCATTAACAAAGCAAAGACTGATGAAAAGGAACAGGAAGATAGGGTCTATGCAAATGAGAAGAGGCCCCAGGGTGGGGGAAGTGGTAGGAGGAAGGGGTGTAAACACACGCGAGATGCGTCATGTATGTGCACCAGCTACTCACAGTGAGGCTGACAGTTATGAGCCACACACACGTCCTAATAATAATAATAATGACAATAGTAATAATAATAACTGAAGCAGATCTAAAATTGAAGGGAAGGAAGAGAGTGGGGATGCGGAAGAGGAGAGGGCAGTAAAAGAACGAAGACCCGTTACGATATGTGAAGGGCATCTGTCTACCCTCTAAACATTAGATTCAGCGAGCAGGAAATAAAAAGAAAGAGAACCAAAAATAAAGTTATGATTAAAGTAAAAACATTCTATAAAGAATACTTGGAGTGTGTGTGTGTGTGTGTGTGCGTGTGTGTGTGTGTGTGTGTGTGTACACACAAGCATTAGTCAGGATTAAAACTAGAACCTCTGTACTGTGCTAAATTCTAACCCTTCTGTAGTTTTTCATTTTGAGGTAGAGTTTTTCTATGTCACTAAGTTGCCCATGCAGAGCTCAAACTGGTAATCTTCCTGCCTCAGCCTCCTGAATAGCTGAGATTACAGGTTTGTACCACTGTATCCAATTGTATATTTTTCTTAACATTTCCTATATCTCTGGGTAGAACCCATTAGACCATTTAAATGAGATAAAGTTTTATGGCATCGGAACCATTTTTGCTCATTTCTGAGAATCTTAAGTTTATATTCTACACAAATATACTTTAAAGTGTTGTTCAGATGCCATAATAACCTTTTTGCAACTATAAAAATCCTACCACATTAAACTCACAAACAAAACAAGCAAGAGTTAACATTGAACTATATTGGAGGCAGGGCTGCCCCGCGGCGCCTGCTGGCCAATGCTCCCCATCCGCCAGAGCCGCTAGCAGGCGGGGGGTTGTGATACCGTACTGACAGGCCGCGGAGAGAGTTAATAACTAATATTAAGACAGAAGAAAAGGATGTCACTCCGTAAAGTAAACATTGTTATCCTGGTCCTGGCCGTTGTTCTCTTCTTACTGGTTTTGCATCATAATTTTCTTGGCCTGAGCAGTTTGCTGAGGAATGAGGTTTCAGATTCAAGATTTCTGGGACTTGAGCCTATAAACTTTGTCCCAAATGCTCCCAGCCATGCAGCAGATGGGAAACAAGAAGAGATTCCTGTGGTTATTGCTGCATCTGAAGACAGGCTTGGGGGGGCTATTGCAGCCATAAACAGCATTCAGCACAACACTCGCTCCAATGTGGTTTTTTACATTGTTACGCTTAACAACACTGCAGACCATCTTCGGTCATGGCTCAGTAGTGGTCCCCTGAAAAACATCAGGTACAGAATTGTGAATTTTGACACTAAACTTTTGGAAGGGAAAGTGAAGGAGGATCCTGACCAGGGGGAGTCCATGAAACCATTAACTTTTGCAAGGTTCTATTTGCCAATTCTGGTTCCCAATGCAAAGAAGGCCATATACATGGATGATGATGTAATTGTACAAGGTGATATTCTTGCCCTGTACCACACACCTCTGAAGCCAGGACATGCAGCTGCATTTTCAGAAGACTGTGATTCAGCCTCTACTAAAGTTGTCATCCGTGGAGCAGGGAACCAGTACAATTATATTGGCTATCTTGACTACAAAAAGGAGAGAATTCGTAAGCTTTCCATGAAAGCCAGCACCTGTTCCTTTAATCCTGGAGTTTTTGTTGCAAACCTAACAGAATGGAAATGACAAAATATAACCAACCAGCTGGAAAAATGGATGCAACTCAATGTAGAGGAAGGATTATATAGCAGAACACTGGCTGGCAGCAGCACAACACCGCCTCTGCTTATTGTATTCTACCAACAGCACTCTACCATTGACCCCATGTGGAATGTCCGCCATCTTGGTTCCAGTGCTGGAAAAAGATATTCACCCCAGTTTGTAAAAGCTGCCAAGTTACTCCATTGGAATGGACATTTTAAGCCATGGGGAAGAACTGCTTCATACACTGATATTTGGGAAAAATGGTATATTCCAGATCCAACAGGCAAATTCAGCCTAATCCGAAGACATATGGAGATCTCAAACATAAAATAAAAAAAAA